>JBBPNE010000587.1:0-16998 GCA_038090735.1 Xerocomellus amylosporus | reverse complement strand
CCAGTTTCGGGCCAGGAAACCCACCGGGTTTTCGCCCAACCCCACAAATCAGTCTTTGGCAATAGTACCACCCACCCGTCACGTATTGCACGACTTTCTTTGTCCCGAATCACCTGTACATAGCATACCTCCTATCACTTGTGTTTTCCCTCAGGCCACTCGAGCGACGCGATATCATGCAGATGGTATCCTACGTAAGCCGAGGCACGAGGTGGCGCAGGAGTAAGTCTGCGCGAAAGCGAAGCGAGGTGGCGCGCGTTTCTTTCCTCTCGCCACCTCCTTTGCTCGCACGGAGCTCAGTCACCAGTAGCTCTAGTTTTCACCCGCCCTCCTCTCCCTCTCTCAGTTCCGAAGCAGCCAAGAGCTGCTCCGCCCGACGCTTGTCGTCCGCACACCCGTAGGTTCACACAGCCAAGCTGAACTGTGAGGGCCCGTCCCACCCTCACAGCTCATCTTATCTACCTTAGGTTCGGGCCAGTTTCGGGCCAGGAAACCCTCCGGGTTTTCGCCCAACCCCACAAATCAGTCTTTGGCAATAGTACCACCCACCCATCACGTATTGCACGACTTTCTTTGTCCCGAATCACCTGTACATAGCATACCTCCTATCACTTGTGTTTTCCCTCAGGCCACTCGAGCGACGCGATATCACGCAGAGCCTTTCCTAGTCTCTAGGATTAGATATATATGACTACATTCTTGATCATGACTACACTTTACCACACTTTTTACTTCACTTACTTCACTACACTTTACTACACTTATGTACGCTTTTTACTATACTTTTCGCTACACTTTGCTACACTTTGGTGCTACACTTTTTACTACATTGCTTTACTACACTTTGCTACACTTTGATACGCTTTTTTTGGTACACCTTTGGTTCGCTTTTTTACTCACATATAGTGGGGGCACACAGAAAAAAAATCATTGGATTAATCAACTGAAAAACATGTGCAGTGAGTCACTGAAATTAATGGGATGCTCTTTCAGTGGAAAAATCCCATGAATTCTGGGTTTCACTGGGTTTTCCACTGAAATTAAGTGGATCCAGTATCCACAGTGACAGCGTCGGGCCATCGAGGAATGTGGAGTGTGGCCCGGCTGCCTAAACACTGCACCAGGATGACGTTTACCGAAGTTACCGGGAAACCTGTGAGGTCCTTTCTGCATGGTCGCTTACTACACAAAAGTGCTTCCTTCAGAGTCTTTGACGATGCAGTCGACCGCGTAGCCGTTACACCAAAAGGTAAAATACTGAATGGGTAACCATTCAGTATCACGGCGGCATATGTACTAGTTACGGGACCTAGGTAAGCCAGCGTGCTCGTGGAACAAGAGAAAACTCAATCAGTTCAAGGACGAGTCGACCAAGTACAGACATGGCGTCCGGAGTGCCAGTGGTCACCAGACTAGTCCGCGTCATCGATCATCTGTGTCGGTGACCGTGCCCGCGTATCAGGCTGCAGTCCCAGCGGGAGAGAGCCATTGAAAGACACGTTGGGCCACGAGGGAGCGCTCGCGAACCAGGTTCAAGCCCACGCGTTCCAGCTGTACGATGTAAGTACCTCCCGAGGCGAGCCCGAGGGATCCATACTCCAGAAGAGGGTGGGTTCAACTTCCCCCATCCACCGAGCGCCCCGTGAAAACAGAGTGCCCGACACCTGCATATGCCTCCATGGACTCGTCCCGAAGGTGTCGTGGAGGTAGTGGTGATGCGACCAAGTCTAACGGCAATCATGACCAGTACTCCTTGGCATCTGGATGGGGCAGACAATGACGTATCATATGATACTTCCGACTCCCCTACACCCCCAATGCGCCTCATCACTGTCTGAATGCCACACGTTCAAGTTAATTGTCATCAGAGCAGGTAGTACGTACAAGCGAAAGCAGCCTATGCAATCATAGTATGAATACATCGCGGTCGACGGTCACACACACACAGAGTCAAGAAGGTCAGAGTCAGATAAGTTGAAAAAGAACGAAATCCGTTCATGATGATGATGATGCAATCGCGGCTAGAGCAGCGGCGCGCTTCTCTGCAGCAGCCTTCTCTGCGGCAGCCTTCTCCGCAGCGGCCTTGTCCACGGCGGCGAATGGATCGACTAATCGGATCTCCTGAAAATGTCATGCGGTGAGAAACGCGACAACCGAGACGACAAAAACCAACACTCACCGGATCGAACGGATCCTCCTCACCGTCCTCGTCGAGCGGGTCCCACGGTGTAGTGTCATTGTACCATCTAGCGTGGACGCACGAAAGCATGTCAGTCAAGAGGCGCAAACACAGAGCAGACTATACTGACAAGTCATCGCCACTCGGCTCAGGCCGAATCTTGTCCCGGAAGAATCGCCTATTTCGTTTGATTTGACGTCTCAGCGCGTAGAGGGGCGTGAACGGGGCATTCCCCGTCTGATCACACGCTTTGCGAAGGAGACCGTTTGGGGCGTCGACCCACCAGACGAGATCGCCATTGTCGCCCGTAGCGGCTCCGGCGGCGGTGACCGGCGTCTGTGACACGAGAGCGAGAGAGACCTTGTCGCCCGCTGTATCGTCGAGCGTGGTTAGCGATGCGTGCGGAGCGAGGTGGCAATACGGCCAACGTACACTTGTCTGAGAGGTACATGGAATACGCGGGGCAGACGTGAACGCTCGTTACGAGCAACTTGTCGATGAGCTTGTCCACCTTGTAGAGCGGCTCAAGTACCACCTTGGGGGGAATGTAGATCTGACGAGGACTGTGCATGATGAGTATGGCGCCCCTCTTGCCGCGCTCGAATAGCCACTGTCCCTTGAGGGATGAATTGGCGATGCCCTCCCTGTGGTCGTATATGCTCCGTGAGGCCACGTCGCGATGCTCGTAGGACGGTTACGCACACTTCCGTGTCCACGTCCCCACGTTTAGCTCCCCGCGAGGAGATGACGAAATCGTCCTCGACTGGACCGTCCTGTGGCGGGTAGTCGAGCATCCTGATCCCCGCGTTGTGCTTGTCCAGCTCGTCCTGGAATGCGGGGTCGTAGACGTTCCCTTCTACGATCAAATCACCCGTCTCCTTGTCGACTAAGCCATATGAGCCGACCTGCCGATCGAGAGAAGATCGTGTTAACGTTGGGAATGGTTGACGTATCCGCGATGAAATCGACTCACTTGGACCCCGATGGGTGGGTCCCAGTTGACCCACTTGGAAGATGCTTGTCGGATAAGATCAGTGTACTTGCGTTGCAAGTAGGATGGCATGGCGGAGTGGCTCTCTCACGAAATAAGAGCGCAGTGCGTCGTGGTCAAAGGGCAAGATGGGTACGGTTGGCGTAGGAACCTCGTTCTTTAAGTAGCCCCTTGGGCGCTTGCCTGTGGTGGCAGTGACGACGGAATGGGAACTCGGCTATGTAACGAGAAGGGAAAAATACAGCAAGGGCAGACGTCCACACACTGCTCTCACCTGAAACTGAACAGCCTTGACAGTACAAGAAATCGACAATACGCATATTCTACATTACCCTAGTCTCCCGTAGGCAGCCCCTTGAGTAGGAAGATAGTCGTTTCTACTCTGATCCATATTTGGCAGAAATGAATTCCCTCGTCGATCCAAGGAATCCCTGCACTGTCGGTTCGACCCCTCGATTGCATTCCGCCATTCGTCTGTACAGCAGGAGCCTGTTCGGCACCTATCGCCCCAGCACAGGGGAAAGGAACAGGAATGGACACACCAATTTGGCGTCACAGTCTACACCCCAGAATGTGGGCATGGGCGAAGCCAAAGCAACCATCGAAACAGGTGGTGGAGGGTGGTCTGGACCATTCATTCAGTAACGTGTGTCTCGCTGTGATCTGGGCCACTGTGGTTGGCGGGACCGCGATTTAGAGTGATGTCGCTGACTCACCTAACCTGAATGAATGACATCCCTCGACTCGTTGTTTTCGATTGAGGTGATGCACGAACTATGGCGCGGTCGGAGCCGACCGTAGTACGGAACAGGTCTCACTGCAGAGTTGATTACCTTGGATCGTTGGCCAACGTCAGGGGTGTCCGTGGACATCCAGAATAAAGCGTGAAAACCTACGCCAATGCAGCAGCATCGCACACGTCCAATCCAATCCATTTCGCTTGCTGCCCCACCCACCTTCCCAAGCCAAACGCAATCACGGTCGCAATCTGGTTATCGCAATGCCAATCACCTGAGCGGGGGGATATTTCAAGCACGATATCCACAACCACCTACGATACGCCGTCCAAGCCCTCACGCCATCTCGCAACAGGCCCCCCAACGATTCCCGACCCTCGTTCCCCCCCACACGCCATCTTCAATGATGCGTCGACTTCTTCCCGTCGACAAACATGTTCCTCGTCGCGCTCGGTAACCGAATCTCCATGCCGTCCATGTCTCTCGTGACGTATATTTGACACCCGAGGCGGCTGGTATCGGTCAGTCCGAATGCGAGATCGAGCATGTCGTTTTCGTCGTCCGAGGGTTCGGGGAGGCGGTCGTAGTGTTCAGGTGGGAGGATAACGTGGCAGGTCGAGCAGGCGATGGAGCCTTCGCAGGCACCTAGAGCGTTATGGTGGAGGAATTGAGAAAGAGAAAGTGCGGGCATGTCAGACGTGGGTACCTTCGAGATCAATGTCCCATTCGTGTGCGAGGGATAGAATGTCGTCGCCGTCATTGGCTTCGATCGTTTTGATGGGGCTCCCCTTGTGGTCTTTGAAATGGAGCGTGATACTGACGGGTATACAAAGTGAGAACGTCGGGTACGCAAGGCAGGATGCGAGGAGACGAACCCTGTCCCGGGGGTAGGACGCGTGATAGTTCCGTGTCGTTGTACTGAGATGGGGCGTCAGGACGAGGATGCGAGAGAGGACGGAGGTGCGCACCACTGGATGCGTGTAACAGGCGGCGACATTGTGATGCTATCTTCGACGAGCGTTGTGCAGGGGCGAGTATGGGCCGCCGTAGTTGGTGAAACGCACGGCGATTGCCACCGGTGGATATCCGCACGACGTCGAGAGGGATGCGGATCATGGCTCTAAGAAAGTTTCGGCCGTCCTCCCACGTGACGTGTCTTGACAATGTATGGTCACGTGAGCGACTCCATATATGGCCAGTCCTCCTCGGCCCAACCTTGCGCTGCGATGGATCTCCCAATCCCGACCTGTCACTTTGTGAGTCTTGGGCGTACTCGCCGCTCGGCACAGCTGACGATGACCAGAAATCGGACTGGGCAGAAAATGGTCTCACCGCTGTGTTAATCTGGGGGCTCTTTGCATCTTATGTTCCGCAGGTGTGTCCCACCCGTACAGTTTGCCGCCGTCGCCCAACATTGCCTGCAGCATCTGCGTATTATTCGGGCTGGAACCTCCATCGGATTCAGCCCTTGGTTCTTGCTGCTTGGCAGCACATCGTCTGCCGCCGCCATGCTCAACATGTGCGCTGCGCGGTCTCTTTGTGGTCGTGGCTAACTCTAGATGTCGTTTCTAGCATCACGCTTCAATATCCCGTCATACGTTGTTGCACTCAAGTGGTCCGTCACCCGTTTCTCGCCACAACTCTTGTCTCCTGACCCGAGCCACCAGAGTCTTGGCAAGTGCATCGAGCAAACTGCTGGCGTGTTCCAAGTCGGCATCCAATGGTTCCTATACACTATCATGTGCGTGCCGGGTTTCGCTTCCCAGTTACAGACCCCCATTCTCCCTTTTAGCCTGGTGCTCTTCATGCTCTACTACCCCCCCAATCTCAAGTACGTCCAGCTCGACATTGACACGCACGACGCGCGACCGGTCTATCACGTCCGCACCAAACTCAAGAGCTCCGAATGGCGCTTGTCGATCATCGTCTCCTGGATCGTTTTTCTCCACCTGTGCGTCCTTTGTTCCCCTTTCGTTCCCCGTACCGCTCACGTACGCCTGGACAAAACAGGGCAGTCGTCATCGTCACGACGTTTGCCCTGCTCGTGGATTCCCCGCCCTCGCCGGACCCTACTGTGCCACATCCACCTCAAATAACGCTCTGGGCAACGTTCTTGGGCGTGACGTCGGGTGTGCTGGCAGGCGTGCAGTATGCCCCGCAACTGATACGGACGTACAACCTCAAGCTCGTTGGCGCACTGAGCATCCCGATGATGGTGATCCAGAGTCCGGGTGGATTCGTCATGGCCTTCTCGATCGCCATGCGACCGGGAACTGATTGGACGAGTATGTCACGTTTTCTGTCGTTTGCGCGACATGGACCGTTCTGATTGACCATTACGTTCTAGGTTGGGTGATGTATGCCGTATCGGCGGTGATGCAGGCTTGTTTATTGTTCATGTGCTTTGCATGGAAGGTCCGACAACGCCGCCTCGGGATCGACGATTTCGGGAGACCACTCGGAGAAGCTGCCGCACTATCTGTCGAGGGGTCAAGCTGTACGCCGAGCGAGGAAGAGGCCGGGGTGAGCGTCGTGATCGAGAGCGACGAGACAGCGAGGGAGGACACGCCCTTGTTGAAGCCAGGAAGTGTCGTTCATCGGGGTGGGGTGCTGGGGTGGATACAGAGGTTAGGCAAGTAGAGGCTCAGGCGTTCGGATGCGCATAGAATTATCTTGAGCGCATATTTGATTGGTATCTATTACATTTAGCTTAATCATGGTTGGGTATGCCCAGTTCCTACAGCTTCGCCCCACTAATCGGGCGAGTTACAGTAGTGGTAGTGACCAACTTTTCCAAGCCAACCCTCGTCCGTGCGTTCATCGCCACACTCGTACGAGAACGTTTGTCGACAAAGACGTGTGTGTACCCTCCCACCGCAGCAGGTGCATCCTCGCTCCCCGACGCCCCGTCTCCCCCCAGGGATTGGAACACTCCGACTTCGTACGTGACCGAGCTCTTTCCCAGCTGTGCCACTCTCAGACCCAAGTCGAGGACGTCTGGGAACGACAGCGGGGCGAAAAACTGGGCGTGGGCGCAGTGGATCAGGTGCATACACATGGCCGACGAGAGAACGTACCTCGCAAAACGACGACACCACGAGCCCGATCTGATTCCCGTTCCCATCCGCGCCTGCCGAGTCCGAGTCCGAGTCTGAATCTCGTCGGTTCGGCGCAAGTCCACAGCGTTGGATTAGGTACGTGTTGACGATGGCGTCAAAGAGGTGGTAATAGACGGCGTTGTTGACGTGTGCGTATTGGTCGTTGTCGCTCCTTCATGTTTGGATGAGAGGTCATCATAATGGTTAGAGGAAGAGGAGGGCGAACCAGCGTGTGGGGTAGGAGAGGAAAAAGGGGTAGTCGGAACGGTGGCGTCGTTTCTTGTCGTTGGGTGACATGATGGGGTCGACGTTGGGATTCAATGCGACCGGCCCGCCGAGGTCCGAAGCTTGACTACTCCCAGGGTAAATATGACGACTCTGTCGGTGGTGCCAAACCATCTGAAGGGCTGACATGTGAGTACTTGAGTACCTGGCCGTCGAGACTCGATATCGAGCTCAGGAGAACCGACGATGACCAGCGACCACGCACGCGCCCAGCACCACAGCCAGCCTTGAACATCCCTGCAAGGCGCACCATCGTTCGTTCGTTCGTTTCCTCCGAGTCGTCGTGACCAGCACATCGGGGCGTCCCACTGCTTTGAAGAGACATTGGACATTGTTCTCCTCCCAGTTTACGTCCGGTCCAACTCTCCTTCAAGTTGTTCTCCCACTACATACACATGCCACCCCAACAACAATTTCGTCGCGATTACTCTGAGGAAACGCTGACCCGCCTGATACCTTGTTCAAACTGTGGAAAACGGTTCAGGACCCAAGGTATCAAGTGACACGAAACGAGCTGCAAAGCTCGAAGCGAGGCAGAAAAGGACGCTGCTGAGGCAGGGCGTCGCTACCAGAAAACGCTCAAAGGTGAGTACGTTGCACGAAATTCTGACGCCTGTTACTCAATGCCTGAATCGATCATCCCTGGTCTGCGTTAAAACTTGATACCCAGCCCAAGTTGCCCCACTCAAGGCGAGGTCTGGCCGTCGCTCGAACGACCCATCACTCTTCAAGCCTCCCACCTTTACCCAAGGTGGAGGAACTCGAGATGAACCCAACGTGGTGGACCTCGACGAGGACCAAGGTGGGTCTCGATATCGATCGTGTCAACTTTTTCCGGTCCCCAACTCGATGTAGGTATTCCAGGGCCAGTCGATGACCGCCCCTTCAGTCCATGCGCACCCACATCTGAGTCGACTTGCAACGGGACGGCGACGATGAGCACACCACCCCGAGTCGGTGGGACGCTCGTGCCAGTGTCCCATTGACGGAGGACTTCGATCCTTGTGCTTTCTTCGGTGTTCTATTTACTCTTTATCCCCGTATACGGGTCCTCGTCTCCCACATCTAATTTTCGTCTCGGAAGAACACCACATGAATCGTGGCGCCGAGAAGGAGCAAGGTAGCCGATCGATATCAACAAGACCTTTTGCGATTTGCGATCACGGTGCCCCGTCTTGATAAGAGTTGCCTGATATGATGTCGAGACTTGGTAAACAGGCGTTGTAACCCGGTTTGAGCTGGTAGTAGGCCGGTGACCACCGTCGGTTCGTCGTTCACTGACATGATATACTGTTTGATGCTGGGGCAGCTTCAATGAGATTGGCACAATGAGCAAAGCCACCCGCTTCCAGTCAAGCTCGAAATCCAAAGGGATATCATCATCAAGGATATAAATAGTCTACATCGATGACCTCGACTTGGCCAACATCAACTCTCGATAGGCTGCCTGCACCCTCGCCTTGAACTCCAACTCTTCCTCCCTCTTGGCCACCTGTTGCAACTTTTTCGCTCTCTCCTCCTCGTTCATGACGTTCAACTGCCTCGTCTATATCATACCATACCTCCATGAGCCGCGCAAGAATGGCCAAGTAAAAGAAAACCAACGCACGAGGTTCTCAGCTGCCACCTCCGGCGCAGGATACGTCTTGAACGTCGACTCCAACCATGCATCCACCGATCTCTGCGTCGCTATTTCTATCCGCGTCGCCGCCTCCCCCTTGGGGCACGTCAGCTGTCGAAACGCTCCGCGCATCACCACCGAGAGCGCACCCATGCTCGCCCGGCAGAACCACCTCGCGTACGTCTCGCACGCGGTGTCCATGCCGAGCGACATGGCGCGGAGACCGAGGGCGCTGACGAAGCGGAGGACGGTGGCGAGTTCGAAGAGGGAGAGTTGACGGTCTGGGCAGCCCAGGAAGTGGGTCGTGCGATCTGCCTTGAGGTGGTGGGCGTGGATGACGGCGGAGGGGGAGCCTTCGAGGATGATGCAGGCGTGGTCGTGCAGGGTATCGCCTTCATCCGAGGTTGTGGGTGTAGTCGCGTCCGTCGCGAGGGGGATGACAGAGTGTGTAGCCCCGCCCCCTTGTTGTGTGAGCACCCGCTCGACGAAAATGGTTTCTTCGGGATGGTCCTCGGAGGGTGCGACCGTCACGCGGAGGAACATGTGGTGGTGCTCTTTGTCGACTGCGGGAGGCCACGTATCCTCGTGCCCAGGGGTCATGGTGTGCGCGACGCATGCTTCGACCTTGTCTACGAATCGGTCGTGCTTGTCGACCAGCTCGCTCGGCCAGACGTCGAGCGACGACGTACGATAGAGGATGGAAGACTCCAAGTGGCGATGGTGCACGACTTTGGAGAAGTAGTGAGGCAAGGGGTGCTTGAGCAAATGCATGGCGGAGGTTCTGAGAGCGAGCTGGTGGGAGTGGGCGAGGCGGGGGTGTGGATGGTTGCGGTCAGAGGTAAAGGTGAAGCCTGGCGAGGAACCTGCTGGGTCGAGGAATTGGAATTTAAGTGTTTCTGGGCAAAGCTCCTATGGGCCTGGAGCTCCATAGAAAAGTGTGACGGTGAGACAAGTGTAGATCCGGGCACTGCCTCACTGAAGGTCTAGATTGTGGAGTGGGGAATGACGACGAAGATTTTCATTCGACAAGTGCCAAAAAAAAACGCATGCTTTGAGTGGAGACCTACGAGTTGTGTGACAATGTGTGGGTGTGTGCGAAAGCAAGGATATGATGTGTCGACGAGTACCAGGCATTCCGAATCAGCGAAAGACCCCTATGGTTCCGAGCACCGCCACACGGATCGGAAGTCTGCCCTTGAATGACGTCAGGCGGTCTCCGAGGTGGTTGATTAGATCGGGACTGCCAGAGGGCGGACTTGTACTGTGAATCGTGATCAGAGAGGTCACGTGCGATATTGCTGAATAGACTTTTCGTGTTGCGTCTTGGGATGTCAACAGCAAAGCAATATGACGAGCCCAGCCGCTTTTGCCCATCACACAGTCGAGGGATTGAGCGAGCAACCGCAGACTTTCCCGATCCGGCGACGCCAGTCAGGAAGCACACTCCTGGCAGACATCCCATCTCCCGCTCAAACCTAGCCCCGAACGCATACGGCATGTCCTTCAGGTCAATCGATTCCGCTGTATTCCATGTCCATGAATATCTGACTGCAACCACAAGACGTCGGACCTACCGGTGTGTTTCATGACGTTCATCATACGAATGACAGTGACCACGTTTGCACTATAACTCCCTCCACGAGCGCGGTTTTCAGTTCGCGGAACTTGTTCTCGTACTAATTAGTGATCCTCGTATCGATACAGAGATCGTGTATTTTGCCGTCCGAATCCCTAGATACGGAAATCAGTGGTGGTCACTGTGAAGCCAGCGGTGACTGATAGAAGCTCTTTTGTTTAGCGTATTCGGTGATGAAGTACCTACACTCCGTCACCTGCTGAATCAGAAGTGTGATGATCTTGATGTGCTCTTTGATTGCCTGCAAGGGCTCGGCTTCATGAACGAACACCAAGACGTCGCTCATCGTGCCTGCTAAGTGAATGATCTGTTCATCCCGATTTTTCTGGTTCATGAACACCTATGTGAAACATCATTAGCTGAACAAGCCAGCATACTGTTGCAATGCGTACGGGCGCCAACCGGCATCCATCCAAGGACCGGCGAATCGACGCGTGAGTTAAACCCTGCAATGCGCCTCGACGGTATCTTGTCCATGCACGGACACCATCCCCGTAAAGACTTTGCACGAGTGTTCCAGACATTTGGTGACGATGATACCCCGGGATCTCCATTTCGGTTTTGTCCCGTATGTTTCCTTGTTGAGCGTAGCACTGGAAATCGTTCTGTGTTTTTTTTTGCCATAGCCCACGATGCTGAGGCACCAGCCTCCTGGGGCCAGAACAGTTTGGTTCTCCCGGGTCGCTTTGGGTGTGCCAAAGGGACCGCACCGGCACCGCCACCCCGACAGTCGCGGACCGCGGTTCCGTCGTCTCTTGCCATCGATCGATCGATCGATCAACTCGATCACTTAGGCCTCTAATAGGACCCACTGCAACGAATGGTTCAACTGGACGAGGCTATCCACCCCGCATGTTGGTTCTCTGGGTTGCGCTGACATTGGGGCAAAAGTTGTCGGACGGGGCCAAATTTGCGAAGCTCAACTAAGTAGAGTAAGTGCCAATAAGTAAAGTGTGAATTTGCTGATGCACCTGATCCGCATCCTGTCCATGGAGTTCCACACGGTCCAATGGTTTCAACTGGGCCCACTTCGTGGAGTTGAAACCATGATCCCAGAGCATCAACAGTCCTTGCATACTACCGTGCAGATAAACCTCGCGCGGCGCGAACGTGGCCAGCCTGAGGCAGTGTGCAGATCAACTTCAACTCAACCTCGCGTGCCAACTCACCATGCATTTCGCTTACTCCATCGTATGATCAGAACGGCTATCTCAGTCTGATATTGAAGTATAAGGTCTGGCTTAGGGTGACTGTTGTCGTCGCTGTCCGTCACCACTATGCAGTGGTATCAACTGTTCAGGCCAAAAGTATATGTAGCACGGTTACATGTGTTTTTCACGCCTTTCTTGGCTAACCTGGTAACCAATGGTCGTCAATGCCACTATCAACAACGATCGCATTTAAACATGGATTGGTCCATGGATTGTTTAGGTCTTCGATGGAGTAGGCACTGTAGAATATTCGTATCGTCGATTTCTTGTCATGTCAAGGCTGTCCGTTCACAGGTGAGAGCAGTGTGTTGACAGGTTTCTATGTAGCCTTTATCGTTGCTACTACACAGCCAAATTCCCATTCCGTCGTCACTGCCACCACAGGATCTGCGCGTCACTGAATGGCCTACTTAAAGACTGAGGTGCCGGCGCCAGATAACCCATCCCGCCCTCATTTCGTGAACCACTCCGCCATGCCACCCTACTTGCAACGCAAGTACATCGATCTTATCCGACAAGTATCTTCCAAGTGGGTCAACTGGGATCCACCCATCGGAATCCAAGTCAGTTTCATCGTGGATATGTCGTCCGTTCCCAGCGTCTGAATACGATCTACAGGTCGGCGCATATGGCACAGTCGACAAGGAGACGGGGGAATTCATTGAGGAAGGGAACGTCTACGATCCCGCATTCCAGGACGAGCTGGACAAGCACAACGCGGGGATCAGGATGCTCGACTACCCGCCACAGGAGGGTCCAGTCGAGGGCGATTTCGTCATCGCCTCACGGGGAGCCAAACATAGAAACTTGAATGTCGACGCAGAAGGGTGCGTAATAGTCCTACATCACGACATGATCTGATGGAGTACATACGACCACAGGGATGTCCCGGGTATCGCCAGTGCAATCGTCAAAGGACAGTGGCTATTCCAGCGTAGCAAGCGGGATGCTGTCCTCATCATGCACAGCCCTCGTCAAAGATTCCTTCCCCGCAATGTGGTACTGGACCCCCTCTACAAAGTGGACAAGCTCATCGACAAGAGTCTCGTCACAAGCATTCACGTATGCCCTGCGTACTCCATGTACCTCTCAGACAAGTGTACGGTCCCTATTTTGCTTCATTGTTCCCCATACATCGCTGATACATCTCGGCGATACAGCGGGGGACAAGGTCTCTCTCGCTCTCGTAGCCCAAGTACCTGCCGTCGGTGTTGCCGGCCTCACTGCGGGTGGCGGGGGCGGTTTCACTTGGTGGGCCGACACCCAAACTGGTATCCATCGCAAAGCGTGCGATGAAACGGGCAATTACACATTCACGCCCCTCTTTTCTCTGAAACGTCAAATCAAACGAAACAGGAGATGGATCCGGGACACCATTCGGCCTGAGCCAACAGGCGACGAATTGTCAGTATACTATTAGTCCCCTTTGCGTGTCTACCTAGGTGCGCCTTTACTGACACACGATCGTGCGTCCACGGTAGATGGTACGATCACTCCCCCCCATGGGACCCCCTTGACGAGGACGGCGAAGAGGATGAGTTCGATCCGGTGAGAGTGGTTTTTGTTATCTCGTTCATCGTCAGTTTCTCACAGCATGGCATTCCAGGAAATCCGAGAAATCGATCCATTCGCCGCCGTGGACAAGGCCGCTGCGGAGAAGGCTGCCGCGGAGGAGGCTGCAGCACAGAAGCGCGCTGCAGCTCTAGCCGCGATTTACTAATAATTGGATTTCATTCTTTTCGACATCTGACTCTGACTCTCTTGTCTCCGCTGGTGTGACCGTTGACGCGATGTATTACTATCATGATGTCTTGTGCTGCTTTTTCTTGTACCATGGAGGTCGACTTGGAATAAACCTTTTCTTCTGGCAATCAACTTGAAAGTGTGACATCCGTACAGTGATAAAGGGCACTGAAGTTGATGAGAAGTAGGGATCTAGGAAGGACATATTCCTTTAAATGATGTAGTAGGTACCAGGGAGTACTGTTCATTATTAGACTTAGTCGCATTACCACCCTGCCCGACACCCTCGGGACGAGTCCACAGATGCCCGGGCATGTGATAGCTGGGAAGAGCTTAGGAATTGATCAGCAGTGGAGAAGGGCATCTATTTTCGCGAAATGCTCGGTGGATGGGGGGAATCTAGTAATCGGGTGGTTTGAATCGTCGTCGGACATCCGAGGCGAAATGGAGGGAAACTAACGACTCGGAGCAGCCCCTGTTGACAACAGTCGCCCCAGCCGGGTTCCAACGTCCTAAGCCCCAACTGCTCCCACTCTGGGTCAGTCTATACTTATATCGTAGCCGAGTCCGACTTCCACCCCTTCGACCTGGCTTCACGTGTTTCAAGGAGAGTCCCGCAGTGAGTCGTCTCTGAAGTTTGAATCACCATCGTGATGCATAAAAGCTTTGTGAGTCCCTCGGTAGCCCGTCTTGAGTGACCACTTACTAGAGTGTTCTATCGCGGCTCGAGCTGCTCGTACCGAGTGCCGAAACATATTCCAAAGATGTTTGAAGACATCGATCGGACGGAGGCCCAGGCGAGTAAAGGTCCAGCCCTGATCTGGCAAGGACAATGACCGCAAGGCCTATTGTCTGGTTGCACGGTGCCGATGCTGAGATGGGTTGCGAGCCAAGTCAAATAGCCAACCGCTCAGGCTGTGATGGTCGGGCGGGCAAAGTTCTAGTGGTGTGGTTCACAATCAAGGACGATCGCCTCATCAAGGTAACTGCTACAAGCTGGGACATTCCTTGACTCTGTGGCGAGGCAGACTTATGGAACCGTGCTTCTCGTGAAACCTACCAATGCAGCATAAATTGCCATGATACACCCACGTCTAGAGGTTGCAGCGAGTTTGCGGGCGATACGGGGCCAGATGGTTTGTTGTCGATCGCGAACAGTCTCTGGTCGCAAGCCTCGCATGAAGTCTGTCCACGACCCCAAGAACATCTCAGAGGGAGCAACAAATGTGGAGTCTGTCCAACCTGCATTGCAGCCATCAGGGGCTGCGGAGATCTGCCAACCAGATCAGAGCGCTCGGCGATCCAGGGGTAATTGGGGCAAACATCCCACCGGCCTACGTTGTTAGAGCGCCCTGAATCTTGTTTTCGACGTCCTGCGAATCTTGCCAGAGCATCGAAGGTAGACCGGCGAAACCCTCGTTGATGGTGTGTGCAATGCACACCTCATCCCGAATAAATGGCTCTGTCCTTGGAATCACGTCGACGGTCGGCCTCTCGAGGCGCACAGTTCGGGAGCACGTTTCGGAGCAAAGAGGCGTGGCTATCTTTGCGTGACTTGTCGTCTGGCACACTTTTCACACAAAGTCCCATTGTGCAATACATGTTTCATATACATATTTCGTCAGAGGGGATACTAATCTGGCATATCAAAATTTCATTGAGGACAAAGCACCAGTCAAGGCGGCCATGGACGCACCTGAGCTTTCGTTGGTAATATCCTGTTGGATTGTGGCGCTTTCGTGACGGAGTTCTTGAACGGTTTTTTTCAGATCCAATATTTTCACCTAATGGACGCGGGATTCAATGAAATACGAGTTAGTGTACCAACCAAAACATACCTGGGTCGTCGTCGTATATATGAAGTGATTCGTGGATCCCCCAGAGATCAGCATTTTTAACCTTTGTGGGGCGCTTGGTCGCTTAGGGGAAATCTGCAGCAAATAACAAAGTAGTTTTCCATTAGAAGAAATCCAGCGCAACAAGGTTTTGATGCAACTGACATCTTCATAGTAAGATGAGGGAAGCATATCACAGATATTCCGCAGGGTGACGTTTTTGCCACCACCAATCACAACGTCGTGGTTTGCTGAGATGGCCATGGACGCAACCAGAGCTGGATGCTCGATGACAAACCCGATTTGCTTCTGTGTGGTAGTGTCCCAGAACGAGACCGATGAATTAGCGGAGGCTGCGATGAGTCGGCCGTTGCATGCCAGGGCGATACACCTGGTATCGGTGGAGCTGTGAATGGGCCATTGGGAGAGCGTGGTCCCGTTATGAACGTCGAGACAGTTGATGTTCCCGTCGCGAGATAAGGCGAAGAGCTTCTTGCTATCGCTAGCCCAGGCGAGGGATTGGTTTTCGGAAGAGGTGACCTGGACTGGGAACTCGACAAGGAGGCGGCCGTCCTGACTGTCGTAGATGCGGACAGAACTGTGGCACCACGTAGCAGTGGCGATGAGGTGTCCGTCGGGTGAAAACCTGACGGCAGCCAACGACCAACTGTGTGGCAAAGGGCCGAGAAGTCGGTCGAGTTGTTGCTCGTCCCGAGTCGGGAGAGACCAGATGCAGACATCCCGGTCATACGTTCCAGTTGCAATTCTCGTCGCGTCCGGGGACACGTCCACAGCACGCACCCAGTCGCTGTGTGCTGTGAACACCTTCGCTTCTCCGCCGCTCTTCACATTCCACACCATCACCAGGCCACAGTTGGTCCCACCCACGACCCATTTTCCATCTGGTGACACCGCGATGTTGGAAACAGTAGCCCGCACATTCACTGGCGTCCCTACCTCCTTGCCATCCTTCACTCGCCAACGTCGAACCTGCCCTTCCACGCCTCCGGTCACGACGTGGCTCTCACCAACGAGGAACGCGATTGAACGAATGCTCTCTTCACCATCGATTTCGATTTTTTTTACTTCCTTTGGGATAACCGTGCTAGAGGAGAGATGGGTTTCCCTCGACTCTTGGGTCCCCATCAGTATCGTTCTTTCAATTGCCCCGAACATGTACACACCATTCTTTCGGGTCGGGTGTTGCTTGGAAAACATACTCCGTCAGGTACGAGAGCAATGAAACAGAAGGATGCCGCCGTCGAAAAAGCTGCTGGAAAGTTGAATTCAGCTTTTCTAGTCAGGGACCCTCAGGGTCATACTTACCCATTTTGGAGCGGGACAAGCCACGTCTGGAACACGCCGGCTAATACCGGTACGAGTATTACGAAGGCAAGAATGACCCCCAGTGAGAACTGGCTATGCTAACCGGTGTCATCGGATGTCACCCCATGTATTTAGTCATGTTTTTATGTTTTCATCTGATACTACGTGATAATATTAGTTTGTCTGAGGCGCTGGCAGACCAATTCATCGAAGTGCGCCAACTTTGCAAAGTTGCACGGAGCGAAGCTACATTACACGCCGCTTCGAAGCAAAGCTGCACAAGCAAGTTGCATAACGTTGCATGCGGCATACACGTGCACGCTGCCTACTTGTAAG
>JBBPNE010000586.1:0-17018 GCA_038090735.1 Xerocomellus amylosporus | reverse complement strand
AGTAGCATCCAGAAAGCGCTCCCCCAGCGCGAGTGCCTCTGATTTACTCAATGGCAGTGGGAAGATTGAACAGCCAAACGAGCCAGTAGTAAGACGATTTTCCATGGTACGTTTGCGAGTAGGACAGATGCCGGGGAGGGGTATATCGATTGCAGGGCCTAAATACGTGGGCTATCCCCCTGGCTCTGAATGGGCATCCTTGCCTTCGGATTTTAGCAAACATTCCAATTTCCCGATACCTCAAAGCTGTACAAGGAATTGAAGGTTTCTTGTGGGAGACCATCCTATGGGCGCAACTGACTGGGGAGAAGGTGTTTCGCTTCAAGGCAAAGGCTTCATAAGGGAGGAATTCTTTAATGGATACATCGGACACTACAAAGAGTCGATCAAACATACCTCACTAGTACAATTGTTTTTCGGGGTTTGAGGAACTGCTCTCCCTGGATCGCTCGGAGAAGGCCTCCTGGGAGAGCCTCGATTCAAGTTGGTCAAGAACCTCAACAAGGCCCATCAACCGTGACAACGAGTTTCCATACCTAGTGACGCTTGATCCCCTGACAGCTGTGTTTGTATGGGTCCTTGTTTATCCCCCCTCCTTCGAATGGTGGAGGCTGGTTGATAGCTTCACCGCTTTCTTCTTCTTTGTTGTTCATATGGTAACTCGGAACTTTGCTTGATGCATTCTATGATAGACGCAACCCACCCGGGCCCTGTTCACCAAGAGCAAGATCGCGATGCGTGGCGTAGAGTGTGGGAGCTCCTCGTTTTCGGGAGCAACTACCTACCCCTCCTGAAGAGCTGGACAGCAGATAAATGTAGTGTCACGATCGCTGCGAACAGCTGAAAGCTTGGGCATACGTCCCCGATACGCACCCAACTGGGTTCCATTCTGGTTGAACACGAAAAGAAAAGTTGAACGCGAATTTTTCATCCAAGTCATGACGAGGATTCAAGTATGCGCAAATCATGGAACTAGGCCGATCATGTAGGGGGTCGCTGTCATTGTATTCTGGGTGTAAGATCGCGAGGCGATGGGTATGCACACGCAGTTCCCAAGTCGACTCGGACCCTGGGGTAAATACAACAACTTCGGCGACCGGATGTGGCGAAGATGGCCAAGGAAATGTCATTATCCTGTCGATATCTGATGTGCACCGCAAATTTCGTACTCATTCCTGGTTGTTGGGATTCCGGAATCTCTCATGACGGCAGATGGGTGGGGGGAGATCGTGGCCTTGGTGGAAGGAGTCATGTTGATGCCAAATTTATTTTTGTATTTTTGATTCTGGCGTGAAATACATCTCAATGTGTTCGGTAGTGCTTGGTAATTGATGCACAAATAATGCCAAATATGGACCCATATTGGACCCCCGTGGACCGACTCATCTGTCGCGGAGCTGTATTTGAGTCGTAAGAAGGATTGGTCAAATGGAGGAGGGGGGTTGAGAGGGAACTTTTCCACACGGCTCCCTAAGGTGCACCAGCATGTGTTGAAGGTAATGTGCCCCCCTTGATCATGCCAGCTGACGACCCTCAGGCTCAGGCGGTGCTCCTCACATCAGACCTTGGATCGGTTGGAAATTATGATCCGACAGTCCCCCTTGCGATGGTCACTGACCAGGAATCCTTGCTTGCGGGTCGTTTATATCTTCGAGCGACATTGGACGAAATGATCACAATTCGTA
Organism: Xerocomellus amylosporus; assembly: GCA_038090735.1. Lineage (NCBI taxonomy): Eukaryota > Fungi > Basidiomycota > Agaricomycetes > Boletales > Boletaceae > Xerocomellus > Xerocomellus amylosporus. The sequence goes on along the minus strand of JBBPNE010000586.1, from coordinate 15,333 downwards.
CTATGTCAAAAAGGTTGCATGAAAATCATCATGATCTTCTCCGGGATACGAGAGCTCAGTATGACCAGTGAGTAAATTAGCAGGGCTTGTTTCAGGTCGTAACCTCTTTGACTCCAGCTTGCTGCGACAGCAGACCGAACTTGAATTATTTAAGAGGAAAAACTGGATACACAAGTTCTTTGAATTGAAATCAGTAAAGCGTGCAGAACGAACATTCGCTAGCGATGCCTGTGAGCTCTGGGAATCGACCGTGGTAATACCACTTGTAACAAAGTCTTGAGACGGAAGAAGCTAATGATGACGATAGACAACCTCCAACAAGATGAAGGGAGCCTTGTTATCAACCCCCTTGACAGATCTCGCTCCAGTTAACAGTATGTGTTCATTACGATGAAGTACGAGCGTCGTCGAGCAGTAGGTGCAGGCGAATCTGTCAACAAGGACGAACGGGTTTCGGGTCTGGCACTGACCGTGAATGGCCCTGTTACCCAGGAAGCAATCGACACTGCGCGAGAAGCGGCATCCATTCTGGCATCTGCAAATCATCTCGCCGATCCAACCCCTCCTGAGAGTCAACATGGACAAACCTCGAGTAAGGCAACGATATCGATATCCCAACCAATCATTTGCTGATTGTATGTCTACTATGGCTGGACCTTAGCTGCAGGGACAACGCTTGTGGATGAGCGGTTATCGTCTACCCGAAGAAGTACCACTACCTCACCCAGTAGCCCTCGCTCGGCCTCCCGTTTCCGTCATATCAATCTCAACATCAATTACACCGTTGTCAACAATACAGCCAGCACTGCTTCAGGATTGACCATCAACAACAATGGCTCTGGAAATAGAGGTTCAGGTATAGGCTTTGTCCAGCAAGGTTTAGTCCCACGTTGACCATGCTACTTGGAATTCATAGGCCATCGTTCCTTTGTGAACAGCATGCCATCCTAGACACTAATTTCCATCCCAGTGGAATGTCTGTTGTACTTTCACCCTACATTACAGTAATGTTATTACTTGCAGAATTAGGTGTGATGGAAAATTCCTGCGGTCGATTTGTCCATGCGCACGCAAGGTGTTCACACGGCGGGCGGAATAATTCGATCGAGAATCAATAATCAATCCTGCCTTGTCCCTTCTCACCTCTGGAATTCACACTACTAAAATTCATCATGACCACACCATTACTTGTATAAACCTGAGCAGTTTACCATTGACCAGAGGATGGTTGGCGCCCTTGTGGAGGCGAGACTGCCCGAATATCCAAGTCACTTGCTACGGGTCGTCAAAACTCCGGTTGAGATCCTGTCCCCACCTCCCCACTTCTCTCCCCCGAGTCCCCCCCTTCGTTTCGACAACCGTAGAAGGCCGGGGGTACTGCCACTCCTGTTGTCGTGCAATATAGACTCTGAGTGGTTGGTTTGCCATGGGCCCGGACTCATCCTCTGTCCAATCTGCACAAACGGTGAGCATGTACTCGTATCTTTGCCCTATTCGACGGCTAACCCTCTGTCGTTCACCAGGTCGCCTCGAATACCAAGCCCACTACGCGGACGTGGTGAAATTTAGCTCGATTTTACGAACACAACATACTTACATCTGATATTAAGAAGGTCAACACTCGAGACGAAGAATCGCTCCAACCCCTGGCATTGGCTTGGTTTTCCAATTCGACACACCATTTGGATTGTTGTCGCAAATACCTAGGTCGATAGTGTCTAGGCGGAAATAAAAACGGGGGGTCCCTCGCATGTTTGCGGTGTTCCTTAAAGTGCGTCCATGTCGTTTTCCACTCCAGCATTGGTCTGAACATTAGTAGGCGACGTCAGGCTGGATACTTCCCTAGTTCGGAGGGTACCATCTGCCTGGGCGGCGAGTAACTGGAATTTCCTAAAGTGTTATGAGGTTAGTACATATTGTTGTGCATCGTTCTACTTGGTATTTATGCGACCCCCCTTCATTGAAATCGCCAGACGGAGACCGGGAGAATTGATGGTGGAAAAAGCCAGAGGTGTGTGTTCTTCCTCTTCGTCGACGGTTTGCCTCTCAAGGCAGCAACCTGGTAGCTGTGCACTCCAACATAGACACGAGCAATCTTACCTGCAGCCACATCGAATCAGGCATCGTGTGAGGGGATCGTTGTCATTATATTATGAGTTAGGGGTAAACCGAGGCGGTGCGTATGCACGCGCACCCTGGGGTAGACGCAACAACTTCCGCGGGTGGAAGTGGCGAAAGAGACCCAAGGGCACGATCTACCAATCAAGAGCCCCGTTGATATCTGATGCGGATTGGCATGGTGTCGCCGCAAATTTCGCACTCACAGCCTTATCATTGACAGCATACAAACTCGTGACGTTAAGGGGATACTGATTTTCATACGAAATTTACTCTTGTATCTGTTTTCCGCGGCGATGCTCGAGAGGAAAAGGCACTCAAGTAGAAGATATCCGGAGGTATTTTAATGCAAATATACTACGATCCGAGAGTGGTCTCTAGTAGCCTTCTAACTTACCCATACCTTGTAGAGATATGACCCCAGTCACCTGCCCAACTCCGGATTCCAGTATTCATACGTCTTCAGAGTGCCATCCATGGTATACTTTACATCACAACCGTAACGGGTATAACTTCCAAGAGCGAAAGAGGGATCATGACGGCACGAAACCAAATCCTCGGGACATGAGAACTTGTACAGTATCCTACTTGCTTTGTAAGTATTGGTTGTCAAAGTTTTAGACTCTTGATGCTGCGTTTTTTTCTTACCCGCTGTGCACGAAAGCCGCACAAAGCCTCTGGGGGCGCGAACAATATTATATATTGTGTATTTTTGGGGCTCACCTGGTATTATAGTACCGTCAAGTTGAAAGGCTCATCAGTTGCAACCACGATGAATTGCTTTGACCGCTGTGGTGTGAAGGATGTCTCACCAAGTAGTGTTTACGGGAATTGGGCAATTCCTCCCCACGATCTACCGAAACAGACACTGAAAAAACACACCAACACGACACAGGTAGTAATGTATGTGCCATGGAAATGAGTGTGACGCGACGTTGCAAACTTCATGGGGATGTGGGTATAGCCGGGATACCACGCGTGATGTACCCGATCTGTCGTATCCAATGCGAGGCACCACGGGTCACACTATGATACCCCTTTTCTCCATTACTGACCATACGAGAGCGTAACTTCCAGGTGCTGAGGCCGGCTCTAATCGCAGCAAATCGCTGGACAACTTCATCCATAGTAGGACGTTTTGAAGGGTCCTTCTGAACCATGTCAGTTATCAGAGGTCGCATGAAGTCAAACCCGAGATTTGACTAGGGTCATTCTGAGCCAAACGTATATGACATACAGTGAAGGGCATACCTCAACAAAATCCTTCTTAATAGTATTACCGATGTAGAAGACATCAGTAGGGAAAGGATCGCAAGGAACGTTGGAGTTTTGAAACTCCGGAACCTCCTTGTCAGCTCCCCAGATCGGGACTTCCAAGGGGTTGGCAATGGAAGGATCATAGCGACGTGACAGACCGAAATCGATCAAGAAATAATTTGAGGGCCGTACAGTACGGGTCTTGTAGCGCGCATATCCAGAGAAGTCTCGCTTCATCAAAGGACTGGCAGGGTGAATTGCGTCAAGGTAGAGCCTACTTGGATCCATCATGATGTTTCTCGATGAACAATCACTGCAGAAGACTACATCGAAGGATAAACACTCAAGCGCTCGAGGAAGGACTCACCGATGGGCAACACGGTGCTTATGCATAAGATGGAGCCCCTAACAAAAATCAGCGACTGGATAAGGGAACGGTACAGAGACCTACCTCGAATAACTGCCGAAAACATTCTACCGCCTCTCCAATGGTACCAAAAGGGGGTCGTAAATAATCTTGAAGCAGGGGCATAACAATGATCACCATATCCTCCTCGTCAGGAACGGGCAGGACGTCATAAACCGGAACGCAGTGGTTAGCACTTATAGCTAGCGGTTGAGAGGAGAAATATCGTGCGATATCAATCTCATGAGGGTGGTGGGTCTTGTTGACTAGCTTGAGCGCGACGTATTTGCCATCCGAAACACGCGTACCATCGAGAATTCTGGCAGCGTACTACGAGTTTCTATTAGATTGGCGACGCGAGAATGCGTCTAACACGCTTAGTACCCACCGGAGCCACACGGCTATCTTCACACAAAACCCAACTCTTCTTCGTTCCTTGCCAAGAAGGTGTCCAATCCGGGGCATAGCGAGGTCGAAGTAGGTATCCACTATCCTTCAACCAATGATAATGTTGGGACCACCACAGCTCGGGTTCAGAAAGCTCGCCATTTTTGTTTGTGGGCATGTCACCAAAAACTGCAAGTTCAAGTTGAGCAAGCAGCGCCTGCTCTCGACTGGCTTCATCCTTGGCTGGCTGGTCCCCCGAACGTGACATGGCTGCGATGTGTGTGTGTCCAAGGCGTCACGCAGCAACAAGTCCTAGTATTATTTTACAAACATACACAAATATAGATCTATATGGGACCCCATAGACCCCAATTATCGCGGAGTTGTATTTGAGTGATAAGAGAGATTGGCCAGAACGGAGAAGGGGTGCTGGACGCTTTTTCCACACGCCGGTCCCCCATTAAAGAACCAAAGTCTGACTTATCCAAGGTAATGTACCCCCCTTGATCATGCAATCCGACAACACCCAGGCGGTGCTTCTCATCCCAGCAGACCTTGGGTTAATTGAGAACTATGATGCAACCGTTCAGCCCGAGAGAGTTACCAACGACTCCTTGCAAGCAGGTGCTATATATCTCCGAGCCACGCTGAATGAGATGGTCCAGATTGTCCAGTTATGCAAAAGTATGGAAGCAAACCATCGTGAGCTTCTTCGAGATACGAAGGCCCAGTATGACAAGTGCGTATATTAGCGAAGTTTATTCTGAGTACGTAGTAACGCTTGCATCATCAGCTTGAACCGACGGAAGAAGGAGCTTGAATTCCTTGAGGACCGTCGATCATTATTCAGGCTGTTCAAGTTCATAGCAATCAAGCGTGCAAAACGAGAATTCCGTGACAATACCCGGGAGCTCTGGAGATCGACAAGGGTAGCTTTTTAATAGATCCTTTGGATAAATTGAGCTCATGAAGAAGCAGACAACCTCTGAGATGTTGAAGAGAACAATGGCATCGACCCCCTCGGAGAACCTCGCTCCAGTCGAAAGTACGACCTATTTATGCTGAACCGTGGACTTCCTCAAATAGAAAGCGTAGGTGAATCTATCAGAAGGGGCCAACGGATTTTAGGTCTAGCAGTGGCACTGCCGCCGCCAGGGGAGATGGATGCCCCTGGTAACCAGGAAGGTCTCGCCGCTGTTCAAGAGATGGCGTCCATTCTGGCATCCTCCGGAAATCCTTTTGCCGATCCAGCCTCCTCAAGCAGCCTAGATGGACAATCCTCGAGTAAGGCAATGATGCTCCATCCAGCCATCCGCTGATTGGATGTTTACTGCTGCTACTGAACTTTAGCTGCAAGTTCTATTTTCGATTCTGAGGCATCGTCATCTACCCGAAGCAGTGTCTCTACCTCGCCTAGTAGCCCTGGCTCGGTCTCCAGTTTCAGTTGGCTCAACTTCAACCTCAACATAATCAACAACGTAGATTCCAATGCTCCCGGAATTACCATCAGCAACAATGGGTCTCAAACTAGTGGATCTTCAAGTAGGTTCTATCCAGCGAGAGAACTCAGCCTTACTTGACCCTGCTACCATAGTTTCGGACCATCATTCGTCTGTGAACAGCCCGCCATCCTAGATCCTAGTTTCCTTCACAGTGCAATGTCTTTTGTAGTTCCACATTACATTACAGCAATGCTATTACTTCCAGAGTCGATGTTGCTTAGGTGGGAAGGAAAATTCATGCGGTTGATTTGTTCATCCATGTGGGGTGTTCACACGGCGGATGGAATAATTCGAAAATTGCCCCCCTTGTCCCCTCTCACCTTTGGAATTCATACTGCTAAAAATCGCCACCACACTGTTATCTTCATAACTCACTTCAGAAGTTTGCCATTGGTCGGTGGATGCTTAACGCCTGCCAGGTTCCGACTGTTCAAATTACTTGGTGCGGGTCGACAACAACTCCGGTTAAGATTGGGATTGGGCCGTCCCTCGTTTCGACAGACGTAGATGCGGCCAGGAGTACCCCCCCTCCCCCTCCTGTTGTCGTGCAATACGGACTGTGGCTGGTTTGCCATAGGCTCGAACCCACCCTCTCAATTGGACAAACTGCAGAAACCGTGAGTAGTCGTCTCTTTACCCTATTCGACGGCTAACCCTCTGTCATTCATTAGGTCGCCTCGAATATTAAGCTCGCTACGTGGTGATCGTGGTGGAATTTAGCTCGATTTTACGAACACAACATGCTTATATCTGATATAAAGAAAGTCACCACTCTCGACGAAGAATCGGTCCAATCTATTGGCTTGGTTTTCCAATTGGACACACCATTTGGATCGCGGTCGCAAATATCTGGGTCAATGGTGTCTAGGCGGAAATGAAAACGGGGGGCTCTGAATTGGCTGGGGTATTCCTCGCACGTGGTGTCCCTTGAAGTGCGTCCATGTCGTTTTCCGCTCCAGCATTGGTCAGAACGTTAATAAGCGACGGCAGGCTGGATGCTTCCCTGGTTTAAAGGGCACCGTCCGTGACGCCATCTGGGACGAGTAACTGGGATTTTCTAGAGTGATATGAGGTGAGTACATGTTGTGCATCATTCTACTTGGTATTCATGCGACCCCCCTTCATTGAAATCACTAGACGGAGACTGAGAAATTAATGGTGGAGGTATGCGTTCTGCCTCTGCTTCGTGCCTGTCAACTAATTAGCTTCTCAGCTTACAATTTATAACGCATCCCTGTCTGCAAGATGTCCCTACCCTGGTCTTGTCTCTAATCATTGGAGAAGGAGTGCTGTGCCTCTGCAGACTGTTTGTGGCCACACGGGCCCGGGGTTGCGAGGGATCACGATCTTCAATCCGTCCGACCACAACCATTTCAATGGTCCCAATTCGTACATAAGCATCACGTAACCGCGATTGGTGTGTAGAATGGAATGGCAAACGCCCTGCCCATGGATTAACCCCTTTGCAGGAATTAATTGGGCTAGGACAACACACTTGCGCACCAACCCCGGAGTCGAGTCCTTCTGAGTACCTATTAAGGCCAACCCGAACAAGGACCCACTATTTCATCGGTTTCGAGCTGCCTTGGCGATAAGATCATTCAGATACCCAATCCTGGAACCTGGATACGCAGCTCCAGATTCAGGAAGACAGCAGGGTGACTCGTTTAAACTAGTGGGGAGCTCCTGTCATGAAAATCCCCACCCCTCCCTTCAAATAGAACCTCATTTAGCTGTAAGGGGTACCTGGCAGGCAATGCGATAAGGGGAACGTGGTGATGGTAATACAAGCATCCGTTCTTAAAATGGTTGACAGCAACTGTGAACCGTGATGCGACCCCACTCTGCCATATTTGCTACACTGTTATACAGAAATATCATGTATATTTTTTTCCCAACGTTGAGGATAACTCGTACTTCAGTGTTTGTGATAGACCCATACGCAAGAGCGAACGCAAGATTTCTGCATTCGTCATGAAACCAAGTTATACAACGAAAGGTGACGAGCATTGACAGGATGGGTAGGAGTCCCAAAAGAGAAGCTACACAGGAGATACAAGTCACGGTAGAAAGGGAACTCTGCCTCCTAAGTCTCACGAGGTGGGGTTACCTCATAGACGGGTCCCAGACTACGATGTGAATGCTCTGGCGCAATTGGCGTGCGGGTGGGGGAGGCGATGGCAAGAATCATACAGTCGCTATGGCTACATGAGGGTGTTACAAAGCATGGCGGGAGGGTACGTGACATTATGGTGTGAGCTCCTGAGTAACCGATGCTACGGAGGCGTCAGTATCGCAATGCTTGAAAGTGATCAATACTAACCCCCACTGTTCGATGAGCCCCGATTAACTGTGAATCCATTGAGGTTGGAATTTGTTGTCACTATGGAGTTCTGGAAGATATGGATGTGATTGATGGTTTGGGAACTCGTCGGACGGGACCGCTGTAGCTCGCTGGAGGCAACAGACGTCTGGCTGCGTCCGTCAATGTCAGAGCCGCCATCTTGACTGAGTAAACTTGCAGTATCGGCGAGTGTGATCACTTGTTCGTCTATTTAGATCCCGTCAGTTATTATCACGTTCGACTACCCATCTTCCTCACCATCGTGGAGTTGTGAAATGAGAGGGTTGTCTTGGAATGGGCCTGCAGTAGCCATCGTCGTCGTTGCATCGTTGATCGTTTGTTTGGCAGTGTCGTTGAATCCATCGGGCAGATCAACGGCGAACCCGCGGATCACTGCGTCCGGGGGAACTTCGTCTGGGGTATGGCCAGGTGTGAATATTGCAACTGTAAGTCAGATAACCAGTTTACAACTTACCATTTGTTATTCGCATTTGTGCACTCGGAACCACTCGCACACGCCCTTCGTATCTGTGGATCTTCTCAGACGTACGCTAAACAGGGGTACGTTGAGTAAACGTTGCAAACCAAGCATTGGGTAACCGAACAATAGTCTGACGATACAGAGCTCTTGATCCTGCATGAAATAACCAGGCCGCTCTGTAATTTAGAAGTGCTTTGATTGGGTTGCGGGTTTTGCGATTATACTCTATTTTTTCCTTTGTCTCCTGCAGACTACTGACACATGAACAGATGTGTGGGCCGTGAATGAGTACTGACGCTTGAAGTTTGACCCTGGTATTATAAACGAAGTCCTCGTCTTCGTTGAGATCGGTGCCAAGTTTCCAAATCTCATCCATTTCCTCTAGTGTTGCTTTGATCAGAAAGCTGCCCTTGCTGAGGTTGTCGCCCTCTTCATAATACGCAAGAGGGAAAACGCGTTGGTCAAACGCGGAAGCGGTGCCGAGGTTGAGTTGGAAGATTGCAACGGCGGGATCCGTAGAAGCCATTGAGTGAAGGGGTTTCGACGTGGCGGGGGGGGGCGACAGGCCGGAATTAATTTCGTTGGGGATATAAAGGGAACTGCAACGTCAAGAGAAAAAAAGGATCCAACAAGGAATGAATAATTTCCATCTTGGAGCGGCCTCCTTGATGAGTACTTTTCGAGGTTACGCGATTCCAGGGGGTCTGTGAAACGGATAGATAGATGATAAGCAAGCCGTTAACTACAAAATATTTGATCCAAATCTGGGACCGCTCGTGAAGCTTGAAGAAAGAATCGGGTAGAATTTGAGATACTTTCACGTCTGGGACATTCCACAATTTACACTTTACTACATTGAAGTGAGATATATTTACAGTCCACCCAGCGCATGTCTCCGATTGAAGCCCCGCGACGATCAATTACTGACAAAGCACAATGATATGTGGTTTGCTGTGGGCGCATGTTTGTGTATATTTTACCACGAGGTTTACATGCCTACTATGACAAGTTTTAACAACTTGTTGAGCGGCACTCGGGGAGTGCTGTTCGCGCATCTCAGTGGTATCAGCGATGTCGCGGACAGTTGACGTGAACGCCCAGATCTCCCAGAGAATGGAAATGTGGGCAACAACCGACCGCATCCCGCCAGAAGAACTCGATCCTAGGGAGGTTTGGTGGCGTGATCGCTACAAGCAACTGAGCAATTGTGGGTATTTGCTGCGTCCTCGCTATGCTCCCCAGTGGGTCCCCTCTTGGAAAACGTCGAACAGGGACTGGACAGACTGTGAAGACGGGAAGAGATTAGAGGTATGCAAATTTTCTTCCTACCATTGTATCTTACCACACGTCATCCTAGTTTGCCCAGGTTATGGATGCGACTCGAACCTCGGACGGGAAAGTGGTCACTTTGAAGCGTATAAAACGAGGAAACCATCCATATGAAGCAGACATTGCCTTATATTTTTCCTCACCAACACTCGCCTCCCAGCCTGCGAACCATTGCGTTCCTGTTTATGAGGTCTTCGCACTGGACGCTGGGGACGATATAATGATCATGGTTATGCCTCTACTTCGACCTTACAACGATCCTATTTTCGATACCATCGGAGAAGTGGTGGAGTGCTTCCGCCAGCTGTTCGAGGTAATGTGAATTTGTGGCCGTGGATAACTGCGCCTTGAAAAAGTCCCTTTCAGGGACTCCAATTCATGCATAAGCATCGCGTTGCCCATCGGTGGGTTGAGTAGTTATATCTTGTTCTCTCGCTGATTTTCCGACAGGGATTGCATGAACAAAAATATCATGTTGGATCCTACTCATATCTATCCCGAGTCATTTCACCCCGTGGCTACCAATCTAAACACGAACTGTAGTGGTGATGCAAAGCACTTCACGCGTACTCAACGACCCCTGAAATACTATTTCATCGATTTCGGGCTTTCTCGGCGTTACGACCCTTCAGATACCAATCCTAAGGAAATACCGATTTGGGGTGGTGACAAAGAGGTTCCCGAGTTTCAGAACTCCGACGAGCCTCGCGATCCATTCGCTACTGACGTTTTCTACATCGGTAACGCTATTAAGATCGACTTTATCCTGGTCAGTTGCCTACTTTACCCGAAGTTCCCGGTGACCGATATGAAATCCACAGGAAAAACGAGGCTTTGAGTTTATGAAACCCCTAATTGCCAGTATGATCCAGGCAGACCCAGATAAGCGCCCCAAAATGGATGAGGTGGTCGTCCGATTCGATGATATTCGGCGTGGTCTCAGTCAGCGCAAGTTACGGTCACGCGTTGTGGATGTCTACGAGGACCTAATCGAACGTATTATTCGTTCTACTTCCCACTGGAAACGTCGAATTGGGTTTGTTGCTAGAAGGGTTCTTGCTATACCTAGTCCACCATCCTAGGTGGTATTTAATATTGTCCCTGATAAGCTGTGTCTCGTATGATCATGTTGTGTTGTGTGTGTTCGTAGTGGTGGAAGACGATTGCGAGGCGGTATTCCCAGACAGTCACCAGGACGAATCAGGAAACCACCCACTGCCCCAGCTCACGCTGAAGCAGGTGGGCACGAATCGCAGAATGTGAAGAGAATACACGGTCCTCCTCCCGAGCTTTTCCAAGACGTCAGATTCCGGTGCTTGGGTGCTTGTGTACTGACGCGGAGGACCAGAGCCTCGATCTTCATCACTTCGTCACACTTGTCTCAGGCTCAGGCTACCGATATGGGTGCATAGAAATTCACCACCCACCGTCGGAGATTCTTGGTAACGAACACCATGCCTCATGTACTGTATCCGCTTTCACTAATATTCATTCCGACGCCCATATCCTTGATGCACGAGGTCCCTTGTTTGACTGCGAACCATCGGAGTCTCGAGAATCGAAGACCCTCTAATGCGGTCAATAACCCGATTACTCACCCCTACCTCTGTGGCTTTCGGATAATTCATATTAATAATTCGCGCTGTTGAATCCAATCTGGCCTGATAATCGAATATGACCAGTTGGCACCTCCCCGTCGTACAAAAATGACAGTTGTGTGAGGAGTGAGTAAATAGATCAACGGCCTTGTAGTGGAAGAAGGAACGATCTTGATTTGATTCGATGACACTGTCACTGAGGGGGGCAGAATCACTTATTCTGTGGTCATACAGAAGGGGCACACCTGTCCGCGGCTATGAGATCCTTTGTTGCGAAGTAGCGGAACGAATGTTTGTGTGTAACGAACACCGATTTGAACGAGATGAAACTTTGGATGAACGTTTGGTTTGCTAGAAGAGTCCATACATGCGCGATTTACAAAGCTAAATTGTTACATATACTACATACTAGTCAAGGTGCAGGAGGGAACCGCGATGGCAAGAATTATACAGTCGTTATGGTTACATGACGGTGGGAGGGTACAGATGACATTATAGTGCGAACTCCTGAGTAACTGAGGCTAGGGAGGCATCAATATCATCTTGGAATAAGTCTGTAATAGCCAACGTCGACTTACAACGTTGATCGTCGTCCGGGACCGCTGTGGCTCGCTGACAGGCAACAGACGTTTGGTTGCCTCCGTCAACGCCAGAGCCACCATCTTGACTGAGTACACTTGCAGTATCGGCGAGTGTGATTACCTCTTCGTCTAATTGGGTCCCATCAGTCGTTATCACGTTCGACTACCCTATCTTCCTCACCATCGCGGATAAGAAAGTTGCTTCCGAATGGGCCTGTAGTAGCTATCGTTGTCGTTACATCGTCAATAATATGTTGGGCATTGTCGTTCAACCCGTCGCCCAGATCAACGGCGAACCCTTCGATCGGTGTTTCCGGGGGAACTGCGTCTGGGGTATGGCCAGGTGTGAATATCGAAACTGTGAATCAGGTAATATCACCAGTTTACAACTTACCATTGATGATATGCGCCCTTGGAACGCCTCGCATATACTCCTCGGACGTACACTAAACAGGGGTACGCTGAGTAAACGTTACAAACCAGGAGTTCGGTAATCTGACCTTGGTCTGAATATACAGAGCTCTCGATGCTGCTTCAAACGACTTAACCGCTCTGTAATGTAGAAATGCTTTGAATGGGTTGAGAGTTTTGCGATTATCCCGTAATTTTGCTTCTTCCTCCGTCAGACTACTGACACGTGAGCAGAAGTCTGGGCCGTGAATGCCAGTGAGTACTGACACGTCAAAGTTGTGCCTCATATCAAGCATGAAGTTCCCGTTTTGGTCGATATCGATGCCCAGTTGGCTAATCTTCACCATCTCATCTAGTGCCGCTGTGAGCAGCAAGCTGCCCATGCTGAGGTTATCTCGGTCAACATATTTGTCAAACGCGGCGAGGTCGACAGGGATTGTAACGGCGGTATTCGTAGAAGCCATTGAGTGAAGGTGTTTCGAGTGGGGGGTAACTGGCTGGGATTAACTTCGTTTGGGGATTATAAGGAGAGCTGCAGTCTGGTCTGGGAAATTTTGGATCCAACAAGGAGTGAATTATTTCCATCTTAGAGCTATGAGCGACCTTGTAGTGGAAGAAGGAAGGGCCATCTTTATGGCATTCGACTCAAAGAATTTCCAGACCTACCTTTTGTGGCAGTAAGTAGTACATCGAGTGGAGCTTTCCCGCATGGCGGCGCTATAGCTCTTGTTCTTCGTCGTCATGCAGCGCACCTGAATAATAAATTCTAGAGGAAGGCGTGTCAAAGACTTGCGCATGTCACCATCACGTCGTAGATTCCTGACCGATATGCCGCAGACCTTGTAAATTTACCGGCATGGGACGGAAGGAAGTTGTCGGCGCTGGGATCGCAAGCCGCAACTTATCTCGACTACCTACCCATTAGTTGCGCCACCGTCGGCCTTCCTTGAACGTTTCAACAATAAGAGCAGAGAGGTCCTGTAGTCCGATTGTCACGGTAACAGGATACCTGGGGGCTGTTGTTCTACCACTCATATGATCATGATATGTCATGGTTCATGTGATAGTGTTGCGCTCCAGTCTAAGAGCTCTGGAATTCATACTACAGTACTGAAAATCACCAAGACCACACCGTTACTTGTATAAGCAACCTGCGTGGTTTTCCAGTGACCAGAGGATGCGCCCGAAAGTGTCCGAACTTGCTACGGGTCGTCACAACTCCGGTTCAGATTCCGTCCCCTCCGTCCCCCTCCCCCCCTTCGTTTCGACAAACATAGAAGGCTGGCGATACCGCCCCTCCTCCTGTTGTCGTGCAATATGGACTCTGGGACGTTGGTCTGTCTTGGGCTCGGACTCACCTTCTCAATTGGAGGGGCTGCACAGACCGTGTGTACATGGTCGTCTTCCACGGCTAACCCTCTGTCATTCATTAGGTCGCCTCGAATATGAAGCCCATTATGTGGTGGTGGTGGTAGAATTTAGCTCGGTTTTACGAACCCAACATCCTTATATTTGATACGAAGAAAGCCAACACTCTCGACGAAGACTCGACTGCTGCCAATGATCCGCTCCAATCCTTGCTATTGGCTTGGTTTTCCAACCCGGGACACCGTTTGGATCGCTGTCCCAAATACCTAGGCCGACGGTGTCTAGGCAGAAATGAAAACCGGGGGCTCTGAATCGGCTGAGGCATTCCTCGCAAGTTCGTGGTGTCCCTTGAGGTGCATCCATCTCGTTTTCTGCTCCAGTATTGATCCGAACATTAGTAGGCGACGTCTGGCTGGATGTTTCCCTGGTTTGGAGGGTATCATCCGCCTAGGGGACGAGCAACTGGAATTTCCTAAAGCATTATAAGGTGAGTACATATTGTGCATCACTCTACTTGGTATTCATGCGGCCCCCCTTGATTGAAATTGCCAGACGGAAACCGAGAAAACTAATGGTGGAAAAGTCAGAGGTATGTGTTCTTCCTCCGTTTCGTGGCTGTCAACTAAGTGGCGTGCCTCCGCAGGCTGCCTGTCACCACACGGGCCCCGACTCGTGAGGGATCACAATCTTCCATCCGCACGACCACAGTGGTTCCAATTCGTACATAAGCATCACGTAACCGATTGGTACCAGTACGTAGAATGGCAACCGTCCTCAGGCTGCTCATGGATTAATTGGTGGCGATTTGAATGCATTTCCAGTCAGCTTGTTCCGAATGGTTCGATCTGAAAGCGTTTAGACATGGCAAGTTATGCACACGAAAAGAAAATTCGAATCTCTCACATGCGGCCACGTCAGATCAGCGGGGGGTGGGCAGTACTTGTTGTTATATTCTAGGAGACGGGATGGCATGATACGGACGCATCGAGTACCCAATTCACAACGACAGGCGGCGCGGGAGACACAAGAGAACGAACCGCCAGCTGCAGCAGTCAGTGGCTCTGCCAATGTCTGATGGTCTACGACGCTGAGTCGTTAACGTTTGCACCGGCAGCTGAACAGAGCCGGATCCTTGTTTCATGCACCCTTCACCTTCATTGCCAAGGCCACAGTCCCGAAATCTTATGGAAGAGCGGTACCCTCCAAGGTCTTGGCGACCATTGATGCAGATCGGCCAAGTCTGTAACTGGCGTCAATTCGGTGACCAACTTCAAATAAATCGCCGCTGTTTATTATATTCTCCTCAATATCGTCCTTTCTAATAACTTGACATGAACTGCGATCGAGAAAAATCAGGGGGAAGGGAGACTCGGGTGTACTGTTAACCATGACTCCAGGCACCTTTCCCTCGCAACTGTCAATGTACCCTGAGGCAGAACTGCCGATAATCCATGTTTGGAGCTGTCCTTGTGAGGGTCGCCGACAGACCTGGCTACGTGTGTACCGTGCTTTGTTCCAAATCGGCGGAGCGAAGTTTGAGTGCAATGGAAG
>JBBPNE010000585.1:0-17102 GCA_038090735.1 Xerocomellus amylosporus | reverse complement strand
CGGGAATGGTGGCTTTGGAAGAGGAGGCGACGTTGGAAGAAGACATTGTAGGTTCTAAAATGCGAACGTGTCAGCGTAACGAACCGACATAGTCTCCCCCTACCAGTGCCCTGCGCGTTAAGCAGCGGGACACGGTGCCATCAAAGGTTTACACGTATGCAGCGTTTCCGCGCAACGTTTGAACCGGGTCTGACTAGCTAGCAAGCGTTGCAGCCGTTAGGCGCTACGCTGCTTGGCTATCAGGGCTCATAACCTGTTGAATCACCAGGCGTAGACTAGTTCTGAGGGAGGAAGTACTAGTGCTTACCGGTTGATGGAAACGTTTGAAGGGCACGTAGTGGTAGCAGAACAAGATGTTATTAGAACTCAGATGCTGAGTTCGTATACATATATGTATTGGTGGCTCGCTTATGTAATAGCGGTTGCCATATACGGTATACTACACTACACTACGATAAAGAATGAAATAGTATAGTACAATGTCAATACATAACCTATTGAATATGTAAGTACTCAGTGGTTGGGAAACCAGCTGAGCTTACCTATTGAATATGTAAGTACTGTAGATAAGTCAGTACTATAATAATAGGTAGCTATAATAAGTGTACTCACCTCAGTGGTTGGGAAACCAGCTGAGGTGTAAGGCTAACTACCAGCACGAAAATAGTCCGTGCTTAGGTAATCTACTCTCTCATGATTGTAACTCCTACATATGACACACCCAACACTACAGAGAATCAAATGTATTACTTGTGGACCGGTGACTACATACAAGACAAAATGGTCATCAGCAAAATGACACCTTACTTTCGCTCACTTTTTGGTCTTGTACAAGGCACCACAGACACAAAAGGTAATAAAGGCACTCGACTTTCTCCAGGTATGTCTGACTTGTTGAAGTTTCCCTAAGTACGAGATCGACTTGTTACAGACACAAAAGTACATAGAAAAGTCCCCTACAAGAATGAGGGGACACATCTAGTTACTTGGAAATAGCAAAAGCAACCGAAAGAAAGAAAGAAATATAATTATTGTCCAGATGTTGAACTGTCGAGCACACCGACTCGGATGTACCCTCCCACTCGATCGAAGCGCAATGGGTCAGGTTGAGCTGACCGTTGATCTCGGCCGCCGCAGTCATGGCAAGCTGTTAGTATTTAGTCTGCAGTGAAAGTTAATCCAACACCGTTGTCCTGTATATGATCACGCGCCGGTCATGACAACAAAGGCCTCCTCCGATTCAGGTTCCATCTCGGACTCAGTCATCAATTCCTCACTGCTGGTGGTTTTGTGTTTCCCCTCCATCCCTGCATCGTCTTCAATTTGGATGTCATCAGATGATGCCATGATGAGCACGTGTTCGTCTTTATCATCATCTGTGTCGAGACTTCCTTTGGATGGCCTCGGCCAGCACCGTCCCTTTACCTTAAGGTATGCGCGTGCCGCATTGATGACTTTGTCGAGCTTGGCCTTGGTGAGTTTCCTGACCGACTTTACATAGCGCTGGGATGTTTCACCTAGGGAATAGCACGGGTCTGGGTAACCCGTGCAGGTCCCAAGTACCGGTATTGCTTGGGTATGGGTACGGGTAGCGCCGTGCCATACCCGTACCCTTATCGGTACCTGCGGCGCGGGTCAATTACCGAATATAGTAATTCCGTGGTAAGTCGCAGCTCGCTTATTCTTGTTGTGACAGACTCACACAGAATGCTCAACTTCCTCCTCAACAGACAACGAGGAACGGCATAACGCACGCAAATGCGTGTGTTGTGCTGTCCCTCGTCTCGTCCTCACCCTCATCCTTGCCCTCACCTCACCCTCACCTCACCCTCAACTGACAACAAACGACGGAATGCATGACATGGCAACGCGATGACACAACGATGGCACAACGCCAACACCGCCGCCTCCCCCTCTTCGCCTCACCCCCACCCTCGACTGACGACGATGACGGCTCCCCGTTCTTGCGGATGACAACGACGACTCGACTTGCCCTCACATGGTCCCTCCATACACCACGACAACGCCAATGAGGAATGACGCAGGACACGCAATTGTGTGCACTGCGTCATCTCTTGTCTCTTGTCTTGTCCTTGCCCTCCACCCTCCTCCTCACCCACCCCATGACGACGCAACAGCACCGATGCCTAGGTCCTCTCCCTCTCCACCCTCATGAAGACGAGGATGATGCTGGCAACATGCCAACGCCAACGCTGCCACCTTCGCCTCCTCACCTCACCCCCACCCTCAACCGATGACACCAAGGAAGGACCATTCGAGATTGCACAGGTTCTCTCCTCTGTGGCGTATCGCCTTCTTCTTCCCGCCACTTGGAAGATTCATGACATCTTCCATGCTTCTCTCCTATCGTCCTATCGGGAGACAGCAGAACACGGTCCGAACATCACCAATCCACCTGGTGACCTTATCGGTGGGGAAGAGGAGTTTGAAATCGACTGGATCTTATCCCACAGGGGGGCATGAGGACGGAGGCAGTATCTGACGTCTTGGAAAGGATATTCCGCAGCAGAGAACACCTGGGAACCCGAGGGAAACCTCCAACATGCGGCAACAATCCTGAGGGCTTATAGACTTCGCCACCTGAAGGACTTTCCCTCACCACGTTCCTCCCAGTAAAGTCTTTTATCATGTCCAACTATGCCCCCGTTTGCGTAAACCACCCATTTGTTTCCATTCCTCTTTGCCCAGCTTCTGCTAGCAGTCTCCCCATAACCAAGGGCAGGTCTTTACCAATGCCCTTGTGTCTGTCTATGCTGCCCAAGCCTCTGGTGCCACTGTCGCCCTTAACCCTGAAAGCTCGGACGGTCGATCCGAGCACTCCAGTTCCACTGTACGCCCCCGCCGTTGACACTGTCGTGTTCGGCACCCACCTCCAGTCTCTCTCACGTCCCTGCCGGCTGTGGCAGCCACCACTATGTCCCCCAACCCTTCTACTCCCCTACACCATCGCAACTGTGAGTTCAAGCCTGGACAGGACTTTTATAAGTTCTTTTTCCTCTTCTGGAATGATCTCCCCCAGTCGCATAAGCACGAGCACTCGTACTTCCATCAGCGCAAGTACTCGGGCTGTCCATGGCACTACTAGGTCCTTCTCCCCCCCCCACCCAGCGTGTAGCTGCTGTGCGCTCCGCCTCGGCCCTTACCCTACATATATCTTGGACTTCATCACCCCATCTCCCAGTCGCCCATGCACCGACGTTTTGGACCCCGTTTACCCCGCCCACAGTTGGGATCGTTGGCTGAGCAGGTGCTTCAGCCGCTACGAGGGGGGTAATGTTACGGTTTAGTCGCCGGTCACTCTTTTTCCCCTTCCTTACCGCTTGGTAGAGTTCTCTCTCACCTTGCTTGCCCAAGCACAGTCCATTCGTTGTCCCAACCCCTAGTCGTTCTCCTGACATTGTAGCAGCCGTGCGCTCCGTCTAGCAGGTACCCAACAGTCACTCCAACCTGGTGACTGTTTCCTCGTGCTCTCTCCTCTTTCGGACATGTATGTATATGTATGCCCTTCCTCTTTCGGTCCATTTGGTCTGTGTGCGGTCACGCTCACTCCGCAGTCGTTCGCTTGCCCCCATTTGGACTTACATTCCATTTCTAGTAGTCGCACTCACCCAGTGACTGCTCCCTATTCCCCCATTTGGTCTGTGGCAGTTCCTGCCCATTATGTATTCCTCTGGAGTCATACTACGGTACAGCTTGGTCCATGCACATACTGAGTTCACTATATGAGTAGCACCATTTCCCTGTACTAGCTCCCTATCTGATTCTATGCAATCTATTGTGTAGTATCCAAGGTCATCCAGCTAGGACGTAGTCGCTAGTCTGAGAACCTAAGTCTTCCTCTGAGGACTTAGCGGGATGTCTAAGTGTCTTCGCACTACACTTGAGTGTGCGCTTCGACTTTGGTTCTACGCATCAGCATAACAAAAGAATCAGATCATCCCCATCAGCTCTGCTATCTAGCAGGACACCCCACCGCCCACCATCTCGTCATTCTTCAGAGGATTTTGTGTGCCCTCCGATTCCGAATCAGAGCACGAAGTCTTCACCTCACCACCGCTCCCACCCACAGCCCCAGATCTTACCATCACCACCACCTCTCCACTCCAACCCATACCCTCCCCTGAGTACTCGCCTCATGCCATGCTTCTCACCGCTCTTGCCAAAATGAGCAAGGGACGAGGCAAACACTTCTCGGAAGGCTGGTACTACAAAGTGGCCAACGAGGACGTAAAGGAGGAGGAAAAGATGTATGAAAAGATGCTGAGGGAGTTCCGCAGTACGTTCTGCCCCTTTGACATGAAGGTCGAGGCTCGTCACCATATGGGAGCTCTTCGACAGAACCTTCGCAACCCCACAAGCGGATTCCGGAACTACGTTTCGGATTTCCAGCTCAACATCACGCAAGCTGGTGTGACCGACGATGTCACCATCGTTGACGACTTTGCTAGGGGACTCGACCCCTCTCTCATCACCATGATCCTTTCTATGAAGGACGTACCTGCTGATCTCCAAGGATGGATAAAACAAGCCAATCAATTCCATGCCCAACCGAGATGTATCGCTAGCACCTGCGCTGGCTGAGGATTGGTCTCCTCTTACGGGATCCATCACAGTTTGCCTCGATGTGATCCAAATGCCATGGACGTCAATGCCGTCAAGCTCTCCCCTGTACAACGGGCAGAGCACATGAGGAATAACAAGTGTTTCATCCGCCACCAGGTAGGTTGCAGTATGAGGAAGTACCCACGGGAGCCCAGGAAGCCCTATGCATCACAGCAGGGGGGCAACACTTAATCCAGTAATTCTACGGCCCATGTCCGCCCCGCAGAAGTAGTCCAGACCCCACCTTCCCCCTTAGCCGCATATGTCAACAGGTTGAAGGGCAGAGACGTTGGCCCCGAGGAAATCCTCCGGGTCCTGAAGATGTGCTTTGAAGAAGGGAAGGATGAGGGGGAGGTGGTCGCCAACAAAGTAGAGACCACCTTGGGCTTTTAAAGTGGAGGGAAGTTTCGACGTCTTCTCCTCCAAAAGTGATAGCTCCTGTGTTTGTATCAGATCCCGCCATGCAATCGATGCGTATTCCCGTTTCGATCTTTGCACACGAGGGAGCCGAAATCATTGACACGTTCACCCTAGTGGATAGCGGCGCAACTGGAAGCTTCATAGAGCACGATCTAGTGAAGCGGAGGAAGATCCCCATGGTACAACTTCCCCAACCCCTGAAAGCTTCCAATGTGGATGGAAGCAACAATAGCGGAGGCATCATCCGCCACAAGGTCTCCATCTTTGTATGAGTAGGAGACACAGAAGAAAAACGGGACTTCCTCGTCCTAAATTGCGGGAAGGAGAACATGATCCTAGGTCTCCCCTGGCTATGGGAAGTCAATCCTACCATCGACTGGGCAACCAGGGAAATCTCGGTCCCGAGTCTTCCACAAAAGCCTAGGCACAACTCGCCCAAGGCAGTGGCCCAGCGGTATCTTGTAAGGTACCTGGATCTGGATCCTGACAAGAAGATAGCGCGTCTTTGGAAAAGCGCTTGGATAGGTATGCTGACGTAGCCTATGACGTTCGGAAAACCACCATCGCTACTGAGGTAGCGGCCAAGGAGGAGAAGAAGAAGGTCGACCTGCCTCCTTCCTTCACAGAGTATGCCGATGTCTTCGAGAAGAAGATCACCGATCGGCTTCCCCCATCCCGTTCCTTTCATCACACCATCGATCTAGGAAAGGACTTCATACCAAAGGTGGCCAAGGCCTATCCCTTGAATCCCAAAGAGCGAGACACGTGCAGAGAGTTCGTAAATGAACATCTCGCCACAGGAAAGATCCAGCCGTCCAAATCCCCACAAGCTTCCCCCTTCTTCTTCATTCCAAAGAAGGACGGGTTGGTATGTCCCTGCCAAGACTACCGATATGTGAACTCCCATACAGTCAAGAATGCTTACCCTCTCCCGCTCATCTCCGATCTCGTCGACCAACTCAAAGGGTCGACAGTGTTCACAAAGATGGATATTCGCTGGGGGTACAACAACATCCTGATCAAGCCAGAGGATCGGTGGAAGGCCGCTTTCATTACGCTGTTTGGGCTCTTTGAGCCAACGGTTATGTTCTTTGGGCTATGCAACTCTCCCGCTACGTTCCAAGCACTCATGGATCACCTCTTCAGTGATTACATGGCCGAAGGATGGCTCGTCATCTATATGGACGACCTCCTTATTCATTCCCCCACCATTGAGCTGCAGGAGAAACACATGAAAAAGGTCCTCCAACGTCTTAGGGAGCACCAGCGGTACCTCAAGCTGGAGAAGTGCGCATTTGCCGTACCTGAGGTCAAATTCCTTGGGATGATCGTCAAGGAGGGCCATGTGGCCATGGACCCAGTCAAACTCTGTGCCATCGACGAATGGCAAGCCCCCACCTCAGTAAAGGCGGTCCGGTCGTTTATCAGGTTTTGTAACTTCTATGGGAGGTTTATTCCCAACTTCTCCGCGGTTGCCTGCCCCCTCCATGACCTTACTAAGAAAGGAGCCAAGTGGGACTGGACGCCGTTATGCCAGGACACCTTCCTCTCCATCAAGGACACCTTCACGCGCCAACCCATCCTTCGCATGCCCGACATCGCTGATCCTTTCTTTCTAATGACCGACACCTCGCTAACTGCCTCAGGGGCAGTACTCATGCAAAAAAACGTCAACGGAGACCTCCACCCATGTGCTTACCTCTCAAAAATGTTCGGGTCAGCAGAAAGGAACTACAATATCTATGATCGTGAGCTCCTCACCGTCATTACCTCCTCGGCACAACCCACCCCATCACGCTCACGGATCACAAAAACCTGGTATATTTCCGGCAACCTGTCAGGACCGTGTTTTCTACTTCCAAGGGCCTCCGAGAAGTTCAGAGTCTACTTAGCGCTCGGGACTTGGCTTCACCATATGTGGTGCGCCCTTGTCAAGAAGTCCGTAAGTCCCGAAGTTTTGTCGGGGTCGGAAGGGTCGGGATACGTCGGAGTCATCGGGGGACAACAATGATGAATAGGGGATGATGAGTGCGAGGTCTAGCGTCAAGCTAACCTGCGAGTGATCGATGAGGGAACTCGTCGACTTCTGAGAGGAGGTAGATATCTTGGTTGATTATCAGACTGAAGTACAAAGGTCGTAAAGCTATGTTTATATACTAAGGGAGATCACTGCGGAAACCTCAAGAGGTTGCAGTGCTCCGAGACGGAAGGCTATCCCGGGAGTCAACTCGGGGCAAGAGCGTTCCCGAGTTGCGGGACTGCCACGGATAATACTAGGTAGCGAGAAACTAGTTTGAATGGAGATAGAGGAAGGTACAAGAATGGACGGAAGTAATACTAGTGTCAGGATGCTCCGAGGTCTCGGACCTCGTCGGACCGAGGACTAGGCTAACTCGGGTGTGACAGACTGAGTCGGAACCTGCTCAGAGTGCTCGGAAGGGAGCCTATAATACGGGATATGACACAACCCCATAAACTGTCCCCATCAGGAAAAGCACCCCCTGGATAATTGTACATATTTTAAGGAATTACCCCATATTATCTAGATTTGTTGTGATTTGATGGAAGACAGTGGCTCAAAATGCTTTCAAAATCTATAATTGCATAGATTTGTTGATATTCCTGGTAATTTGTTATAATTAGAACTAATTAGAAGTTTTTCACCAAAAAGATCTGCATACAAAAAAGTGTGCACTGTGCACTAAAAGTGTAGTGAGAGTGTACAAAAAAGCGTACTAAAGGTGTAGTAATGGTGTACCAAATGGTGTACCAGAAAGTGTGCAAAAATGCGTTCAAAAAGTGTACTAAGAGTGTACAAAAAAGCGTACTAAAAGTGTAGTAAGAATGTACAAAAGAAGTGTAGCACAAAGTGTACAAAAAAGCGTACTAGAAGTGTAGTGAGAGTGGAAAAGGGTAGTAAGAGAGTGTACAAAAAAGTTTACTGATAGTGTACCAAATACTGTACCAAATATGTTGAAAGAATAGGGTAGACGCTGGTGGAGACTGGTGCTCAGACTGACGATGGTGCCTGGACAAGGTGATAATCGATGGGAAACGTCCCATCGATCCCTTGCCCAGTATACAGTATATATTGTACTCGACATACAAGCGCAAACACTGACATACGTATACAAATATAGAACCATGTGCGACATACCAGGTGTGACAGAATCTAAAGAAAGGGCAGGAATTGCCCAGTGCTATCATACATTAGCTAGGGATAAAAACTAGTAAGTAAAAAGGAACTCACCTCAGCCACTGCCAAAGATGGGCGAAGACGACTGAGGTGAGTATAACCGAACTGAAAGTATATATACTGTGGGCGGAGGTATACTCGTGTTATGTATGTTATCTGTAATATGGTAATGATGAACCTGAATGAAGGTTATAAAGTATAGAGTAGAATAAGCGAAGAGAGTCAAACGATTAAGCGAAACATGTCATAACACTTCCGGTGCTTCTGACGTTTCTGGTGCTTCCAAGTCCGGAAGAGGGCAAGAAAATACCGGAAGTGGTTCCGAAATGGTGTAGGTGCTTCCGAGGTTGGAAGCGTGGGAAAGTTCCGGAAAGAGTGCTTCCAAGTTTTCTGCTCGGAAAGAGTACTTCCGGCAATGGAACTCGGAAGGCCCGGAAGTGTCCTACTTATGGTTGAACACTGTCAAGGTGTACTGTATATTCCAACAAAATACTGTAGCAAAAGCGTACAAAAAGCATACTAAAAGTATAGCCATATTGTACCAAACAAGTGTAACTAAAAGTGTAGTTAGATACATATATGTCTTTGGCAACTTAAGAATTTTGTGCAATATGAAGATCATGTGACTCTAGAACAGCGCCATGTCACACTGTCGCTGCCACTTGTGCCGCCACTTCAACTACATCCACAACCCTAGCCCTCCAGCGTGACCCAGCACGAGGGACAAAAAAAGCTGAGTACTACTCCCTCTATCCGTATTCCAGCTCACCCACCATCACTTGTCCGTCACGCCCAGCCCACCACCATTTGTCTGTCACAACCACCCACACCTACCCCGAGCCCACCACACCCATCATGCACAAAGGGAAAAAAATAAGTACTACTGTATTTCCTCCGCCTGTATCCCGGCTCACCCACCACCACTCGTCTGTCATGCCCAGCCCACCACCACTCATCTGTCATGACCGCCCACCACA
The DNA here is from genome assembly GCA_038090735.1 of Xerocomellus amylosporus. Lineage (NCBI taxonomy): Eukaryota > Fungi > Basidiomycota > Agaricomycetes > Boletales > Boletaceae > Xerocomellus > Xerocomellus amylosporus. Next base: position 7,886 of record JBBPNE010000585.1, on the reverse strand, counting down.
CCCAGCCCACCACCACTCGTCTGTCATGACCAGCCACCCCGGCCACCCACACCCGTTGCGTCTGCACAGACACCCACTCACACCCATCGTGCACAGAGGGAAAAAAAATTAAGTACTATTATTTCCTCTGCCCGTATCCTGGCTTACCCACTGTTGAAATTCTCATATTTGGTTATTAACTTTAGTTAGCTTTTCATGATTAACATTATACTTATCAGTTATATAAGCGTTCTAGACCCACATGACGTCATTCTTATTCAGACTTCACATGACGTCATATGACATTATTATTGCAACATATTGCACCATGATCACGCCATAGCACGACGTTACTGCGGATGGCTTACACATACACCTTTTATGGTCATTTTATTCCCCATTGGGAGTTTCTGGAAACACATACAAACAATGTCATTTCACAATATAAGGAGGACTTTTTCCTCCTCAATTTACCAAGTTCTCTTGCACCCCAAAGTGTGATAACTTCTAGCAAGACTTACTTGCAAGTGCTTCCAACAGTATAGTGAGTAGTGTTCTCTCTCACTGGGTATCTCCCCTTCGCTGTTGCCTTCGCACCAATTGGAAGTAGTGATTCCAATAGGTTATGAGCCCCACCTAGACAATTAGGATCGTCATCATGATGCCCTATAACAGTCTTGCGTTGTTGGCTGCACTTGCACTTGGTTTTATGTGGCTACTTGGTGGTTACTTGACATCGTTTGTCGAGTTAATCCAAACCTTTGTGTTTCACGCTTTCTTTATTGGATTCTTCTTTGCTCTCATCCATTATACAACGAGAGAGGAAGAGACACTGACACGAACCCTTATTCATAACCGTTTGGGTCCACCAGAGACTTCAAACAAGGTTCGTGCTCATAGATCCCATTGCGTTACACATTGGTGTACTTGGAGGTGCCATCATGACTTTGATCACAACGAGTGCCCTCTTCTCTGTGGAGATTATTGCGTTCACCCGCAGTGTCAAAATCGTCGTCATCCAGATCTGTTTCCTCCTCCTCCGTCAGCTTCTTTCCCTATCCCCTCTCCATCGGCTTCTCTCCCTTTCCAAAGACTACCACCTTCTACCCCAATCCAATCAGCATTCATCACCTCCTACGCTGATGACTTCCTCGTTGAACTCCGTTGTCGCACCAGTTCCACGCTACCCAATAGCGATAGAGCAGATGGAGCTTACGTATCCTTCATCAACCTCTGCTTCAACCTCCAGGAGTACGTCGACGAACACCAGAGAAACCGTCTCGGCAACCGTGCAGCTGCTAACCAGCATGTCCACCGATGATTTCACAAAGATGCTGGATCCTCTACAGTACGATCCAGATCTCTTCAGGGACGTCATCTTCCCAGCCGAGATCCCAGCTCTGCTGTCCTGCCAGAAATGGGACTCCGTCGAGTGGGAAGGATCCGAGGCTGGAGAAATCGTGAAGGTCAACAATCTCCCATTGTATCTTCTTCAAGTGAAAGTTCCCCTGTACGGTATACAAGGCCTCTGGAATCTAAATGATGTAATCCATCACTCTCAACGTCTTGTCCACCCCATTTCCATTCCAACCAACTATACTGGCAATGACGTCTACATTCCGGAGAATGGCCATAAGGGACCTTATGACACACCCGACTTCCCCTATATGATGTGTACTTCTGTTGATGGTTTCGCTTATTGGAAGGAACCTATCACTTCCATCTACGAAGGCTTAGGCTTGGCTTTTCCTGTCGCCTCTTATCATGACACCATGCAGATTCCGGTTCACAATCAGGGTTTCGAGATCCTTCGACGGGATTGTTTTTCAGTTTCTAGATCGTTTGGTGAAGTTGTCTTCTGCCAGAACCCGAATGAAGTCCTTGATGGACCTCTCATTCAACATTTTATTAGGGATCCAACCTTCAATGATCCCAATGATGGTGATGTCTTTCATTGCATGAACATCGAAACAGGGTTCTACAATTTCTGGTATTCTCACCAGTCAACCGCTCCTCTACGTGGTTTTAATGAAATCCCGACGCAACAGTTTTGGAACCGGGTCATAGATGCAAGGTGGCGACAGGTTTGGAAGAGGAAGAACCCATGGTATAACGAGTGGAGGTGCTTATCAACTCTTGCAGACATCAATGCAAACAGAGTCCTCGCTGACCTCCCTGTCCATTGTCCTCTCCTCCGCAGACATTACGATCCTCGACTCTTGCGTGGACAAGAAGAAATCCCTGCCAATGGTGACATACCTCATCTCGCAATCAGTGGTTCTGCTTCAGCTCCCACACAAAGCATGGCCCCTACCAGTGTGGCTAGGAGGTTGCTACGTGAACGTCATCAAGCCAGGGTACGGTCTGCGTGTCCCTACTAAAGCCGAGTATTTTACTTTTTCTCATCTTCATCTTGCTGCTTGTACCACCAAATACGTTTATCCGCCTTATGTAACCCACAATAAAGCGTTGATTTCAGTCCGTTTACCAAATGGCCAATTTGGCTCGTTCAGAAATCTCCATTTCTTTGAACAAACGGACTTTGTAAAATTCGAATTACTCAATCCTGAGTATTTTCGAAATCGACCGCTGGTTACATATATGTATACAAGCGAAGAAGAAGTTGAAAGGGACTTAGGAGGGTCTATTGCCAACGAATCCCTCTTATCAGATCTTACGGAAACAGACAATGATGATGATCCCGATCTTTCGGAAATTTCCACAGGACCAATTGCACCAAATCCCATACCTTCCCCTTTAAATCCTAAAATACTTACTGATCTCCCTTTCATGCAGACTTTTATAGCGAATCTTTTCATCTTCTGAAGATCTATCATCATGTCTTTCAACATCAACTCTGCTATCCAATCCCGCACTACTCTCCTTACCGGACAGGCCAACTATTCCATTTGGAACCGTCAAGTCCGTTCCCTGCTTACCATGGCAGGATGGTGGAATGTCACCAACGGCACTACCACTCATCTGGCACAGCCTGACGCTGCTGCTAGAGCTGCTTGGATCCATCAAGACAAACAGGCACAAGCCCTTATCGCAATCTTCATCCATGCTGATATGCAGCATCTTACCCAGGAGAGTTACATTCCAGTCGGACCTGTAACTCATCCTTCCTTGGCTCATAATCTCTGGACCTGTCTCCAGCGTCTCTACGCTCCCACAGGAGTTACCGGCCAATTTGAAGCCTTTTCCGAGGCTTTACGAATCCATATCCACAACCCCCGTGAATCACGTGGTCGTAACACCGAGGACATCCCCAATCAGATTAATCATCTGATTAATACCTTCCAGAAGATGTCCAGCGCCGGTCTCTTTTTACCAGAGAATCTCAAAGCCATGATTTTACTCAACGCCCTTCCTATTTCCTATAAACCTGTTGTCTCTACCATCGTCCAAACTACCACAGCCGCAGATTTTACTTTGGATAACGTCATTCCAAAGATTATGTTGGAGTCTCAACTCCGTTCCTCAACCAACCCTCGTGGATTAATCCACTGTCTAAATCAGGAACCGGCAGAAGTCAACAGAACTTCTACCATTCAACATGCCCCATGGAGTACTGATACTTGTTCTCACTGTGGGAAGAACCATCCTTCCGATCGTTGCTGGGCTAAGTATGCCATCCTGGCCAGACTTCTTCTTCTAACCGCAGTGGTAATTCTGCCAACCGTGGTAAGAAACCTTGTATACCCAACCCTCCTGGTCTATCAAACCAGAAAGGCAAGGGAAAAGGTCCCCAGAATCGGAAAGGAAAAGGCAGAGCACACGTGGTTGAAGGAATTGCTAACGTGGTGGAGATGGATGTAGAAGAGCACATCGCTCATATCACAGGAATGGAAGTTGACGAGTATGAACAGCAGGAACATGTGGCGTTTGATGAAACTCCGCTCCATGCAACTTGGGCTGAAGAAGCTGATCGTGATGATCCACCGATCGCTGGGCCCTCTTGCCCCTTTCAGTATGGCTCCCTTCCTGCCAATCTCTAAGGCAAAGGGAGCGAAATCCAAGCAGAAGAAGAAGACCAAAGTCATCTCTTCTTTTGACAGAGATGTTAGAAGAAATGCGGACGGTACTTGGAAAGGCGGTGTGGATTCTTCCCAAATCCCTCACACCGATCGTGACCATAGTGATCACGATTTCAATGATGTACCTGATGAAGAATATTACTACGCTTCAGATTATTTGCGTGTCTGCGCTGTCGACAAAGTGTCGACTCGAGATCTTCCCTTCTACCAAAATTGCTGGCTAATTGATTCCGGAGCTTCCGATCATATTACACCATATTTGGAAGATTTCTCACACATTCTACAGGGAGAACGTCTAGCAAGTACCGCTAATGGTTCCATCATTCAAATGCATGGACCAGGTACTGTCGTTCTTAAACAGGATTTACCTAAAGCACCACCGGTGCTTCTTACCGGAGTTTGGTATGCCCCTGAGGCTGCTCACAGATTATTATCTGTTACCGCGTTAACCTCTCACAGTTTTTCGTGCAAAATAACAGATAAAACCAAGATTTAGAACAAACAAGGAAAGCTGGTAATACAGGCCACCACTTTATTACCATCTACTCCGCTTCACTGGTTTCGGTCCAAACTGATCACTCCGGAAGGGGCTTTTTACTCCTTGCAGGAAAGTGATTCTTATCATCTGTGGCACTTACGTCTTGGACACAGTTCCAAGAATGCGCTCCGACATGCCCACAAGCACTTGAAGGGTATTCCTACCCTCCAAGATCCAGGAAGTACAGACCTCTGCAAAGGTTGTCTGCTAGGCAAAGCACATGAACATGTTTTTCCTGCTTCTTCTAAATGCTCTAACTGTGTTCTGGGACTTATTCACACAGACCTTTGTGAGTTTCCTATACAATCTCGCTCCCACGCCAAGTGGATGATTACATTTATTGATGACACTTCGGGCTTTGCCGCCCTTCATTTTCTGCGCTCTAAAGCAGATGCTGTCACCGCTCTTCGGGACCTGGTTACTTGGGCTGAAGCTCAAACAGGCTATCGCCTTCGCTCTATGCGTTCGGACCGTGGTGGGGAATATATTAATCATAATCTTAAGACGTTCCTCGCGTCTAGAGGTATAGAACATCAAACTTCTGTGCCTCAAACCCCACAACAGAACGGTCGAGCTGAGCGTTTTAACCGGACTATCCTCGAGAAGTCGGAAGCAATGCGTCAGCACGCTTGTTTACTGCCATCTTTCTGGCAAGATGCTGTAGAAACCACTCTACACATCTATAACCGACAGCCTATGCTTCATCTCAACTGGTCTACTCCCATATCCAAGTGGAATGGCGAGATTCCAGATGTGTCATATTTTAAGGTCTTTGGATCCCAGGCTTAGGTGTTTATTCCTAAAGAGGAACGACAACACAAGCTATCTGCTAAAGTGGAAGAAGTTATTTTCTTAGGGTATGAACAAGGAACCAAAGGATACAAATTCTGGCCTCCTAAGCGCAGAAGAGTTGTTATCTCTTCAACTGCTACTTTTGACGAGTTTACTTTTCCTCATTGTTCCAAGAAGTCAGAAGACAAACCACCCGCATTGTCTATTCCAGAAAACAGCAATAACATTCAGGACTTGGATAAACCCGAGAAATCATCGGAAGACATTCCGACTACCCACTACTATTCATTTCCACCTCAGGAAGATCAACAACCCGATCAACAGATTCCACCCAATGAAGGTCTTGATAATCAACAGCCATCTCGACCTACCTCTCCAACTTCATCACCTTCTAGTTATCATTCTCCTCCACCTTATCGTTCACCATCTGCACCAACATCTTGTCCCTCTGATGAACCTCAACGTGGCACTAGACAACCTAATCTCCGCATTATTCCCAACAATGCTTATGGAGATAGACCGCCCGTTGAGATCGAACGAGATCTACAAAGTCCAGGATCTTCTATTCCCACGAACAAGAAAGAAGATCTAGGAACGATGTACAGCGCCACCTTCTGGAATAGGATTATTGCTGCTGCTGCTCTGGTCGTTAGCATTCCCAATCAATATCGGGATGTTACGAAGTTATCATCTAATGATCAGAAGGCTTGGAGAATAGCTATGGATGAAGAAATTAAGTCGCTTAATGAGCGCAAAGTATGGAGTCTGGTTGACCTTCCACCTGGACGTACACCTGTCAAAGGGAGATGGGTTTATGCTGTTAAAAGTGATGGCAGAAAGAAAGCCCACTTTGTTGCAAAAGGATTTACACAGATCTATGGAATAGACTTTGAAGAAACCTTCTCACCAGTTGCAAGATTCGAAACTGTTCGACTCCTCCTCTCAATAGCCACACTCAAAGATTGGGATATTGAAGCACTAGATGTCAAAACAGCTTTTCTATTTGGAGAATTAGATGAGGAGATCTATATGGAACAGCCCGAAGGTTTCGTAAAGAAGGGTCAAGAGAAGAAAGTTTGTTGCTTGCTTAAAGCCATTTATGGTTTGAAACAAGCCGCATTACAATGGTACAAGGCCTTACATGAACCCCTTCTCAAAAAAATGGGATTTCATAGGACTTTTGCCGATCCTGGAGTTTACGTTCATTTTAACAGTCAGGATCTTATCATTTTGGTCATTTATGTTGATGATGCACTTTTTATGGGATAAAACCGCTCCTATGTATCTCAAGCTGAAGAAAGCTGAATTCATGAAGAAATGGGAAAGTCGTGATTTAGGAGATGTGAAAGAATATCTTGGCATGCGGATCACTAGAGATCAAGTCAAGAAGACTCTCAAGCTTGATCAAACAGTATATGCTCACAAAGTCATAAAGTGTTTCAAGCTTGACAATGCCAAAGTCGCTCGAACTCCACTTCCTTCTGGATATACAGTAATCCATTACCAAACACGACTCAATCCTCCTCACAACTTCACAGTCGCTACCAATCTGTGATTGGTTCCCTCCTTTATAGTATGCTAGGAACTTGTCCAGATATCGCACAAGCAATTATCAAGATGTCACAGTTCTCTTCCAATCCTTCGGAAGACCATCTGCAGAAGGCACTCTATATCGTGCGGTACCTCGCTGGTACACCTTCTCTTTGCATCAAATATGATGGCGCCAGTAAAACTGGTTTTGTGGCATACTCAGATACCGATTGGGCTGGTGATCACGAAACCCGTCGATCAACCTCTGGGCTATCAAGGCGACAACGCAAGGTTACCTTATCTTCTACAGAAGCAGAGTATGTTGGTATGACTGAAGCAGCTAAACAGCCGTCATGGATTCGGAATCTTCTATCCGAATTGAAGTTCAAACTTCTATCCATTCCTCTTCTTGTCGATAACCAAGGTGCCATCTTTCTTGCTTCTAACCCTGCACAGGAAGGACGCACTAAACATATTGAAATTACAGAAAACTATATCCGTGAATGTGTTCATGATGGGAAGATCAAGTTATACTATGTTCCCCACCACCAAACAGGTTGCAGATACCTTTACCAAGAATCTGACCTGGCAGCATTTTGGAAAACTGTAAGAAGTTGAGGATTATTCCCTATTCTATCACATCATGAACAGCGAGGTGGAGTGTTGAAATTCTCATATTTGGTTATTAACTTTAGTTTGCTTTTCATGATTAACATTAAACTTATCAGTGATATAAGCGTTCTAGACCCATATGACGTCATTCTTATTCAGACTTCACATGACGTTGAAACGACCCAAGGCCACTGCTTCCTGGAGTGCTCTAGGGGATCGTCAAGGCAAACAACCTAAGGATGACAGCGTCAACCTGCACTCAAAAGGATGCGTCAAAGGAGTACTAGCTCAAAGCACTAGCTGAGAGTCTAGGAGCTATCGTTGCAATGGTGGGGAAAGACCAAGAGAACTAAACTGTAGTTCTCTGGCTGGCACTTGCGGCCTATATATACTAC
>JBBPNE010000584.1:0-17166 GCA_038090735.1 Xerocomellus amylosporus | reverse complement strand
GATAGAGATCGAGATGCTTAGAGCGAGGAAGAAGGTGGCGGGTGGTGGGGTGGTCGATCCCCGCCCGGAATGCCTTGGTTCCCTCGCTGCCGTGGCGATCGTCACGAAGCTCGGGACGTCCGGTTCAGACGTTCCCGGTCGACTTTAAAGCGTCGAGATGTGTGGAGCGGGGGTGGTAGGTAGTGTGGTGAGGTTTGGGTGCACTTTCCTTCTTTTTCCTTCCATTTTCCGCCTTCACCCGCTTCCTTTTGCGGATCGTTTTTCTTTTATGGCTTCCATTTGCTGCTTTGATCTCCTTCGACCATCAAGTCCTGAACTCGGCCGACGCCCACAAGGCGACTGTCCTGCGCCTTTCGACATCATCCCTGGTCCACAGCTGCTTCAGACACGATTTAGTCAGCTACCGAGTCCGCGTATCACCAAGTTCAAGCTCCTGACTCAAGCCCTCTACAACGCTCTTTCGATCGCCACTCGACGACATTCACGACTGCCTACTTTTCCCAAGTCGATTATGCCACTTGTACTCAGCTGGCACCCCTCCCGCCGACGATCTCCTCGCCTCCTCTTAACCTTGGGCGCCTCGCGACTCTTCGACCTTCCAAATGCATGCTCAGCTTCGAAGATTGTACCTATGTTCCCGTCGACGCAGCTATTCCCGTCGACATCCCTCGATCCTATCGAGTTTCCTAGTGCCACGTTCTCTCCAACATTCCAAATACTGACCGTTTCTTCGACCTTTCACAACGTCAACACCATCGCACGCAAGACTCGCGCATACCTCTGACATCCCTCCGAAAAAGTCAAGCATCGTTTGTCTCTCCCCTCTGACGACCCCGTCGCCCTTTGCATACGTCGCAGCACCTCCCAGATCTAGTAGAAACTGCCATTCGCATGAATATCCACTACGCCACCATTTCCACCCCCTTCTTCATGTCGATGCCTCCTCCCTTGCTATCTCCCGCCAGCCCGCACATGCCTTTTCTCCAGCACGCCCACTTAGGGCGCAGAGAAAGGTCGCGGGCGGTGGTGGTGATGTGGTGTTCTTGCTCGGGCCTAATTTGACCGATCTGGTGTCTGTCCATTTTTTGCGACTACGAATGCACCGTACCCTGCGACGATGTTCGGTATGGACGATGCGACAACGATGACGGAGACTCGGGCCGCGTTTCGCGAGTCTGACTGGCGGTGGTTGAGACGAGTTGGACAAAGGTTGACGGTATTTCATAGTTGGAAACTCGGACAAGGTAGGCGAGGTCGATGGCACGGGAAGAATGCGCGTCCGTTCGAGGTCGTACAAGAGATTGTGCGGGACTTGGCCGGGTTGGACGATGCCGAGGCATGGACGTTGAAGCTGGGTCGGACAAGATCGATGGTGATTTCCATCAGGCTCGGGGTGACGTTGGGCGACGATCATGGCGAAGTCAAGGCACGGTTGTGCCAGTGGGTGTTGGACAACGCGATAATGCTCGGTGTTCGTCGTGGGCTGTGGTTGGGACTCGGGGCTCGGGTGAGTAGTTGGCGGAGTTCAGATCCAGGTTCAGTTCAAGGTCGAGTTCAGGAGGGGTCTGGGGTTGTTCTCCCTAAATCCCTTGACCTTCTTTGCGGCGTCGGAGTCAAGCACTCGAAAGGTCATCTGGTCCTTTTTCATTCCTTATTTTCGAGACCAGTTTGACTCCCTTTCTTTCAACCCACCCATTCTTTTTGATGTCATTAGTGGTTCCGATTTTGCAGCATTTCTTCCGGTTCCGGTATTTGTCTCGGTTCGACTGCACATTCTCGTTTCTTGGTGCCTGCAGGGCCTTTTCGCCCGCACCCTTTTTCCTTCTTTTGACTCTTGTCTGCCTGTCTGCATAAGTATAGCATAGTGTCCGTGTATCCAGTAGCGGGCATAGGGTTGCCAATCCAAGGCCATTTTTCAAAACTGTGTGACAGGACGCTACTTCATGTCGACACCACTGGCATCCACATGGGTACCGAACGATACACATTTCTAGAGCTGCCAAGTCGACCAATAGCTTCCCGTTCTGCTGGACATGTATTGCACCACTAATCAGTATCTGCGATCAAGACCATCATCTCGGCATGCGGAGGTATCTAGTCTAGGACCCTGCCCGTCTCTGCCAGTGAGGTAAACCATCTTGACGGCCTGCCTCTGTGACACATATCAGACAGGTTAGGTCCCAGACTAGAACTCGGTATCGCACCGGATAAATGTACTACACGAGTCAAGACCAGTGGTGGCACTGCCAGCTATACGAGACAATCGTTGAAATACAAGATAAGCATGTGCCATCGCGGGTGGAATACACATGTGTTGACACTGACATTACTTCTAAGCTTCAGCGTCACGGTCTTAGCGGAAGGTACGCACTTTTAGTGTTTTAAGTATAATAGAAAGGTTTATGTTTATGTACCTTGAGGGTACTTGGTTGAGAAGAGCGCTATGGAAGCTGGTCCAATACTACTTCCATCTCATTCACGCAACTGCCGGCAGAGCTCGAAGAGAACACGTCGGCACCAGAAGCAAGTGACTCTATGAGGAGCGCCAACTGCGACGGACCAAGATTCGGTTCCTATCCACCGACGAACATGCTTAGTCCTGGAAACGCTGCAAGTGTCCTCAGGGCACACACCTTCTGTATCTCCTCGAGATCGTCCTTGAAACCCTCCGCGATAGATGCCATCCAGAACTTGCGAAACTTTTCCCTGAGGACTTGCTCGCTCTCTGGCGCATTTGGGGGAATGAAAGGTGGGATATCCACGTTAGGTTGCGGAGAGGGCGAGTCGTGTTGAAGAGGAGGTTCAGAGGGTCCAGGTCTGGACGACGGCTTGGACATGGCGACATTTTCCTCGTCTGGATCTGAGTCATCCTCTGATTCATCGGACGAAGAAGATTTTTCGTCTGCATCCGCGTTATCCGATGGTTTTGGTTGCTGGACTGGGCTGGTCACGGTCTTCGACGCGTCTGACGAGGACGAAGAAGAGTCCTCTTCAGAAGACGATGAATCAGACACGACCCTTCTTTTTCGTTTTCTGTTTCTGTTTCTCGTTGGCTTCGGTTGTCCTGGTCCCATTGTAAAATGTTGTGCAAAGACCAGCGTCTGCTGCCGCAGGTCATTGGCAGCTGAATCGCACGCATAAAGGTGCCTTAATACGTAATCAAATCAGCGGTGTTCCAAGTTCCGAGTCCACTTTGCACTGCGGACGTCGCACGCGGGTACTTTCCATCCCGATCAATATGGCGTCGATGCCACCCACCCCTCTCCTTTATGCACGCCCTCCGACACACATCTCGCTCGACGCCTTGGTAACTTGAAATGCACCGCTTTCAGATTCGGGCTGAAACAATTGCCGGTTCGAGCCGCCCATCAGCAATAGTGTATGGGACTGCGGCGGCCGCCTTATCATGTGTTACTTGACTCACGGACAGTTCGCTGCGTGTTATATAAGTCTGCTGCGAAGTGTCTTCTGGTCTTCCAACCTTTTTTTTTTCTGGCGTTCGTGTCCTTGAAGTTGAAGCACCCTCATTCAAGTTTTATCCCCAAATCAGACATGCCAGGATTCCCCCCGTGCATCAAGCTCATCGTTACGAATGTCCCTCGCATATTTGTTCCACCAGCTCTAGCATTCAGTGGAATCAAGTTCTGCGACTTGCTCTTTGACCTGTGCACACCTCATTGGCTCTATATGACTCTATCTCTTGCATCCTTGCCGTTTGTTCTAGCTTGCGGTGTACTCTATATGGACTTTCGCGACAGGCGTCAAGCTGCGTTGAATGGTGCTTTCCTGGCGCCATCGGAGTCTCCAAAACGCCAGCGGTAGATACCTGGGTATGTACCACGTGAAATGAGTCAGATGGTTCGCTCACCATCCAGCAGGAGAAATACTTGAACAACAATGCAAGGCCAACGGGAATACAATCACCCTCGACATTCTTTGGGAGAAAGGCAAGTCGGTCTTGATCGGCGCCGATCTGTCAATCATTCAACCGGATTGTAGATTTTTACGACTGAGCCCGAGCATATCAAGGCAAGTCCGCCACTTCTGATTAGTATTCTGACTCTCATCACGACTATCACCAGGCAATCCTTGCGACGCAGTTTAACTCCTTTGCTAAAGGTAGAGTCGTTTACGAGCATTGCGCTGGTCACGCTGAGAAGTTGTGCCAGGGCCGTTGTTCTACGATAGAGTGCACTCCCTCCTCGGGAATGGTGTCTTTAATTCCGACGGTGAGAGCAAATTTTCCCGCCTTGTCTGATACTCATTGATATCGTTTAGGAGATATATGGAAGTGCGCTAACAAGCAACTATAGATGTCACCACTTACTGATACACCCCTCTATCCCAGGTTTCATCGTTCGATGACTCGCCCGTTTTTCAACAGGGACCGGATTAGTGATTTTGGAATATTTGAAAAGCATGCTGATGATGCCATAGGGCAGGTGAAAGCGAGGCTGAGACAAGGTCACCCGGTCGATTTCCAGGTCCTAACACTGCCCACATGCTTCGCTGCGTTCGCTAACTGCTGGATCTAGGATATGGTATCTCGATTTACACTGGACTCCGCGACAGAGTTCTTGTTTGGGAAGGATGCCCACTCACTTTCTGTTGGGCTTGTTTATCCCCCGAATTCCCCCATAGCCGCGGACGTCACGTTTGAGACCCACCCTGCTAACATGTTTGCCCATGCGTTCCTTCAAGCCCAAATCCTGACTGCACATCGAGCACGCTTCGGGAGGTCATGGAGGTTATTCGAGTTTTCGAGCGACCGTGTCAAGAAGCACATGCAAGTGTGCTACACCTTCATCGACCCAATCTTGAAAGAAGCTTTGGAAAAGAAGAGGACACTGAAAGAGGCTATTTCCGAGAAAAGTCTGAACGACAATGAGGTTTCTGAAGGAGAAACGTTGCTTGACCACCTTGTCAACTGCACGGAAGGTGGTATCACATGCCGTTTACCTCGCTCATCATATCTGCAGATCTGGGCGTGATCAGAGACGAAATCCTGAATATCATGATCGCAGGGCGTGATACAGTAAGCGCACATCTCCTGGGTGAATCGCGCAGTGCGTATTTGAACTCGTACGCTCGTTCTGTGATAGACTGCGGGTACCTTGACGTTTGTGATTTGGATGTTGTCTCAGCACCCCGATGTGCTCCGCAGACTTCGCGGGGAGATCCTGTCTGTGGTCGGTACCTCAAGGAGTCCCACATTGGAGGAATTGCGTGAGATGAAATATTTGAGAGCAGTCATCAACGGTACGTCATGTCGGGTCGTTGGGCTGAACATTGACTCGAGGCCCGAAGAAACCTTGCGACTATATCCCGCTGTGTGGGTCTGCCTTGTCTTTACGTTCGAAGGAACAAGTTACTGATCGATTCGTTCTCTAGTCCATTCAACAGTAGGTTCGTCTGGTTGTGTTTCCAATCATGACTTTGAACTTATACATTGCCCATAGAACGCCTGCCGCGCCGGTAGTTTTGCCCGCTGGCAATGGAGGAAACCCCATCTATGTTCCTTCAAACACCCTGTACGGAAATTTAGAATCATTATCACTATACTGAGACAAAATGTTCCAGCATACTTTACTCCGTCTTCCTTATGCACCGGAGGAAAGATCTTTGGGGACCAGACGGTGAGCATGTTATCAGCTTCCCTTTAACTCCTATGCTTATGCATGCATATGCAGCTGAGGAATTCGACCCAGATCGGTTCCTGGATGAGCGGCTTCGAAAGTACTTGACACCCAACCCCTTCATCTTTTCTCCATTCAATGCTGGTCCAAGAATTTGCATGGGTCAACAGGTAGAGATAACTCAATTTTCTCTAACTTTCTGATGCCTTGGCAGTTCGCATACAATGAAATTTCTTACTTCCTCACGCCTCTTGCAATCATTCTCCTCGATCTCCCTTGCGGAGGATGTACAGACCCTTGCCCCGGCTGAATGGGCTAATGCTCCCGGACGGAAGGCCGTGGAAAAGGCAATCATCAAGTCTCATCTTACCTTATATGTCCAAGTTAGTGTCGCGAGCATGACGGGATCCATGAAGACTCCTGACCTCGTGTTTAGGATGGGTTATGGGTTAGGATGGAATAATTGTCCCGCGGAGACGACGATGCCTGATGATGTCGTCTCAGAAGTGTGCATCATCCGGCTGGCTAGCCTCGCCGTGGTACGCATACCATGTATGTACTCAGAACTCGACTCTATGTAAATTGTATTTATATCTGGGAGCGACCTCATCCGAACCCTCGCGTCTTGCTACCTGGACTTGTTACTTTGCATGTATGTACTTACGTAATTTGTACGGGTAACTTCGGGTTAGTACTAATTGATCTATTCCGTGACACCGCGATCCCATCCACCACGACGATGAGCAGCAAGGTCGTCGGCGTCCTTGGTGCGCGTGAGCTTTTTCTCTTATCTGGAATTGTTCCGCGATTTCCTCACTACTGCTCGCAGATCATCACCTTCATCTCATGTCCGCTTCGGAAGGCATCTGACATGTTTGAACCCAACAGGCGGTGGCCAGCTCGGCCGCATGCTCGCAGCATCCGCTTCTCTGCTCAATATCGACGTTATCATCCTTGACGTCGGTGAATCAGCACCAGCGAAACAGATCATCGCACCCCGTTTACCCGCGCTCACCCATATCGACGGCTCGTTCGCCGATCCCGAAAAAATCAGACAACTCGCGAACAAAGTCGACGTCATCACCGTGGAGATTGAACATGTCGATGTTGCCGTGTTAAAGGAGATCGAGTCGACACCTGGGACGCGGGCTGTCACTCATCCCAGCCCCTCCACGATTGCTGTCATCCAGGACAAGCTCGAGCAGAAAACGTACTTGCGTACCAACGGTTGCCCCGTCTTAGAGTTCGTCAACGTCGAACCGACAATCGAGTCGATAGAAGCTACCGCCACCCAACTCGGCCTTCCTTTTATGCTCAAGAGCCGGACGCTCGCATACGACGGACGCGGTAACTTTGTCGTTCAGACGCTTGATCAAGCAGAAAAGGCACTGCAAGCGCTCTCGAACCGTCCGTTATACGCCGAAAAATGGGTCCCCTTCATCAAGGAAATTGCAGTCATGGTCGTACGTACGATTGACGGAGACGTGGTCTCCTATCCTGCCGTCGAGACCGTCCACAAGGACAGCATCTGCCACCTCGTCTTCGCTCCCCTCCGAAGCCACGATCCCCTTGTAGCTTCCAGTGCACAGCGTGTCGCCGAATCTGCCATTCGAACACTCCAAGGCGCCGGCGTCTTTGGTGTCGAGATGTTCCTTATGCAAGATGGTACGTGCGCATCATCGCGTTCACGCCTACCTCTCGGACGTCCACCCACTCACCATCACCTCAGGTACAATATACATCAATGAAATCGCTCCTCGTCCTCATAACTCGGGGCACTACACTATCGAAGCCTGCCATGCCTCCCAATACGAGAATCACCTCCGTGCAATCCTCGGGTTGCCTATCGGAAGCACCGCACTCAAAGTCCCGTCCGCCGTGATGCTCAACATCATCGGGAGTTCCACCTCCATGGACCCCATCCAAGCCTTTACCACCACCGCACTCGCCATCCCCGGCTGCGCAATCCACCTGTATGGTAAATCCGAATCCCGGCCAGGCCGAAAAATGGGGCACGTCACTCTCGTCGCGGACACCGATGCCGACCTGCGCGCGCGCCTCCGTTCCCTCCTAGCCGCCCTCCCCATTCCCAGCACACAGGCAGAAATCGATACTTATTCCCCACCCCCGCCAGTCCCAGGGAGCGGCCACCCGAGTGCGCACCCGATCGTAGGCGTCATTATGGGCTCCGACTCGGACCTCCCCACGCTCCTTCCTGCTGCGCGCGTCCTCGACCGCTTTCACGTCCCGTACGAGCTCACGATCGTTTCGGCGCACCGTACCCCGGACAGGTTGGTGTCGTATGCACGTAGTGCACGAGCGCGCGGGCTGCGGGTCATCGTGGCTGGCGCAGGCGGCGCGGCGCATCTGCCAGGGATGGTAGCGGCGATGACAAGTGTCCCAGTCGTTGGTGTTCCCGTCAAGGGGAGTGCGTTGGATGGCGTGGATTCGTTGCATAGTATCGTGCAGATGCCGGTAGGACGCCTCTTTTTCTTTGGTTAGCGTGTCCGCTGAACGGTATGCTCACTCCGCGATTGCCATACAGCGTGGTATACCCGTGGCGACGGTCGCGATCAATGGGGGTATGAACGCCGGCCTGCTTGCAGTCCGAATCCTTGGCGCAGGTATGCCGCATCTCTTCACGGCGATGGAAGAATACCTCGATGGCCTCGCAAAAGAGGTGTTGGGCAAGGTAGACAAGCTTGACGAGATCGGATGGGAAAAATATGAGGTAAAACGGTAGGGCAGATTATTTGGCCCCCAACGAGGTAACAAGGTATAGAGATAACAATATATAAGTGGGAAGGCGAGCGTCGGTGAACTGGCCTTCATTTTGTCCGCCCCTCCTCTCTTTCGTGCTTTCCAATTGCTCTGCTTACACTGCCTCTCCCGTCTTCAACCCATCTTCCACCATGTTGTACACCAACCCCGCCTGGAATGCCATCGCATAAAACCTGCTCGTCTTATCCGCCAACAATACCTGTGGTGCATCAAACTCTGCCACGCGACCGTGATCGAGCACTAGCACGCGATCCGACTCGATGATCGTGTTCAATCGGTGTCTAAAAACAAAGAAGGGGGTCAGCCATCATCATCATTCTCCCTCTCTCGTTGCACGACGTACGCAATTGTCAAAATGGTGACATCACGAAACAAGGGTCCCCGAATGATCTCTTGAACCGCAGCGTCCGTGTCTAAATCAACAGCCGACGTCGCTATGATGACCATGGCTCCGTCAATACCACATCGCGAGCTTGAAACGAGGGCGTGCCCAAACATACCTTCATCGAGGACGAGTACCTTGGACTGTCACGCACACACGCAAGGCGCAGCCCGTCAGCGAAGCGCTCTCAAGCCGAGCACAGTCGCTCACCTTTCTCAACAGCGCTCGTGCAAAGCACAACAATTGCCGTTGCCCGGCAGACAGCGACGAGCCGCCCTCTCGAACGGGCGCATCGAGTCCCTCTGGAAGGTTCTCCACATACGGCTTTAGATGAGCCTGGGGAACGATCAGACGACGTGGACGTGAAATGAAAAAATAATCACGCACATGTTCCAGCGCCGCCCAAATGTCCACGTCGTGATGCTCGCCGACGGGATCAATGTTCTCTCGCAGCGTACCTTCGAACATGTCTGGGCTCTGAGGAACGATGGAGATCACCGATCGCACTGTCGATAGGGATGTGCGAATCAGTGTGGTGTTGTGGAATACTGCCCGGTCACGACATACAGTCATGCAACCCGATCGTGCTAATGTCCACGCCATCGATGAAAATCTTTCCAGACGTCGCCTCCAAGATGCGGAACAGCGCAATGAGCAGCTGTCGCACGAGGGTCAAAAGGCGCAATGAACCAACAACAAGCAAGGAGACCTACCGACGACTTTCCAGCACCTGTCCTTCCGACGATGCCAATTTTCTCCTTTGGTTTCTGATCAAAGGAACATCAGGATGAAAGCGGGATACACGGAGCAAGGGATACATACGATCGTCAGCGAAATATCCTTCAACACGGGGACCAGTTCGGGTCGATATTTCATCGAATACTCACTGTACGCTACGTGAGTTCATCAACCCAGCACACCAACAGGGCACGACCTACCGGAACTTCACCTCACCAGCACCGGGCCAACCCGCAGGCGGTTTGCTGTCCAACAGTTCGCGGGGTGCCTCCGAAGGTAGCTCGTTGGTATAATGGAGGATGCGTTCCACGCTGACAATCTCCCGCTCGACCTGGCTCGCCAAACGCACAAGCCAGTTCTTACGCGACACACCCTCAGCAACGGACGACGCACGCAGATAGACGAGTGTACTCACCAGAGAGCCGGTCGCGCTCAATGCGTAGGATAGAACTAATCCGACAAGGCCAACATCCATGTTGCTGGTCGCCGCGGCGACGACGGCCAAGACGGCAGTAAACAAGATGATCAACGAACCAACGCATTCCAAACGGACGGAGAGCCATCGGTCGACGGAGAAATTGGCAAGATAACACATTTGGTTTCGGTCGATTCGGCGCGCGTTGTGTGCGGTGAAGATGGCTTGTTGGCCAAATGCCCGGATGGTGGAGAGGCCCGCCAGGGACTCGGAGAACCATGCAAAGATGGGTGACTTGGAGACGGCGTCGAGGCGCTGGAGTTCACGCGAGGTCGAGAGGTAGTAGCTGAGGAAACTCGAATCAGATGTGGACAAAACGCCAATCGGATGTCTTACGCAGTCACCCGGGTATAGAACCACGTCAGAGGAATGACGGCGATGAGGAAAGGAGGGAAGCTGAAGCTAATAACCAAAAGAATGGATCCACATGCGGCACAGGTCTTGACCAAATTATAAATGACCTAGTGGCGATGTTAGTAGGAGCGAGAACTGCTTAGTGAGTGGGTACTCACGTTCCCCAGAACCAAGTCAATGACAAAGATATCTCGTGAGAACAAGTTCAAGATCCTACGTTCTTCGGTCACTCGCGGTCTCATCAAACAGATAATCAAAAGATCACCATACCTTCCGATGGGCGTTATTTCAAAAAAGCTCAATGGCGCCCTCATGATCGAGTCTAACATCTGCCCAAACGTAATGCGTCAGCTCTCTCCCCACCAAGACTTGGCCAACGCACCGAATCGTGCAAATACTTGGAACTCCTCAACGCACACAACACAATAATCAGCAATCCGGCAGCCGCAGACAACACGATCGACGACAAGCTCAAGAACCCATATCCAAGCAGATAGGGATCCGTCAACCCAGCATTCACCCCCGATTCGCGGTTTCTCTCGCCCCAGAAACGAAGCATCATCGTGGACATGACCGACACCAGCTGCCCCAAGACAGTTACGAGCACAAAGAAACAAAAGCCCGTCTTGGATGCAGCTTGGAGGTACTGGGTGTAGACCTGTTTCTTCACGCGCCCATGCTCGCTCTGCTCCTTCGACAACCCGGAACTCGTTGGCTCGCGGACGGGAGGAAGGGGGGCGATTACCGCTTTGCAAAAGCTTGGGCGCCGCTCGAGCTTCTCAATGTCGAGCTCTCCGACGAGCGTTGTCGGTGAGGCGCTACCGCTTCCACTTGACCCGGATGGCGTAGTTGATCCGCTCGTTTTAGCGGACGAAGAACTGCTTGAAGCGTGGTTTTTACTGCAGCGGAGCACTTAGACCACTTGAAACACGCTTTTGATGCCACTCACACCATATTACGAATCGCGCCATCGGGGGTCACGACGAGCTGGCGATATGATCCGCACTCAAGGATGATGCCACGTCGCATGTATGCGATCTGGTCAAAATCTCTGAGATATGCAATGCTGTTCGTAATGAGAATTCTAGCTTTGGTGGCAAGAAGGCCTTGAGGACCGATGACGTTTTCTGAAGAAGACTCAATGTCAAATGATGTCGTGAACAAGATGACGACCAGCACACCGAAAACTTGGCGAGCAACATGAGGATCGATCGCGGCCAGGACATCATCAAGGAGGACTCTGCAGCGAGTTAGCACGCGGGAACGACTTTACAGCACCGACTCACAGATCGGCTCTGGCATACACAGCGCGCGCAAGTGCAACACGAGCGCGTTGCCCGCCACTCAACTGGAATCGTGAATGAGAAACGCGAGGTTACCCACGACAAAGGAAACTTACAGTGATGCCTGCACGACCACACATCTTCGTCAGATACTCACAAGGATCCTCAACTATAAGCTCACCTTTTTCGCCGACTTCAGTCATATCACCTTGAGGGAGTACCGCCAAATCAGCCTTCAACGCACAAGCTGAGCGCAAATGGTGAGTAAAAAGGAATTCATGTCGAATATCGGGCTATGGACCTTCAAGAACGATGTCATAAAACGACTCGTCGTACTCGTGCGAGAACAGAATGTTATCGCGGACAGTGGCGGTCAAAATCCTAGCATGGGTGAGTAAACTCAATGTGGATAGCTAGTGGTTCACACACCAAGGATTCTGCGCGGCATAGGCTACGCTACCGGACAACACTACTTCCCCTTCCGTCTTCCGCATGTCACCAATGATGGCAGACAGCAGACTGCTCTATGGTCATCACCCCAAATGTCATTGATACGCAAGTCCTAGTCAAGGGACACACTCACTTTACCGGCCCCAACCCTCCCAAGGATTCCTACCAACTCGCCTTTCCGGACCGCCAAATTGATTCCCTCAAGCGTGGGCTGAATGCCATTTTTGGTCCATTGGAAATCACCACCCTTGATTGACAAAACTTCCTCGCCGATACATAGTGGAGGTTTCTCGATCCGCGTCACAGCATCCTTTTGGAGTTCTTCGGCGCGCAGGAAGCTGGAGAGACGGTTGACAGAAACTAGGGCCTCCATGGTGTTGGACACCACTAGACTGAACTGAATGCAGGGCGAGAGTTGAGTGACAGAAGCTCGATCAGAGATGTTTTTGCATACCATTGCAAGAGGGATTGAAAGAAGCATGAAGAGGGAGATAGCAGGGAAGATCACATCGGCAGTAAGTGGTCTTTCCGAGAACACTGATGCGGTTGCAAAAGAGCTGAATGACACGATCACTATCGCACAGTGAGCATAATGGAGAGTACCGAGAACTAAAACACATACACGGAATACCATTCCAGAGGGTCATGCTCACCGATGAGACGATACCAATCTTTCGGAGCATCCTGAGCTCCAAGTCATTGCGGACATGCAAAACACGACGAAGGAACGCATATTCCCATGCATAAAGCTTAATGCTTTCCGGGGCGTAAGCGTACGCTATAGCGTTGGTAGGGCAGTGTGCTCACCTCTTGATATTAGCGAGCAGCTCGCTCATCAACCTGGTACGCTTATCTCGGTTCTTCATTAGTTGCTCGTGCATTTTTTTGAGAGTTCCGGCGATGAACGTGTTCAAGGGTATGGAAAAGAACATGATAGCCACACCAACGAACGCGGACCATCCAAGGAGGTTATACAATGAAACGAACGCAAGGGTAAGCTGAACACAAGACGCTAAAGTCAAGAGCTGGGTTGATTCGAAGCGGGGGAGTCGCATACCTGGTAGGGTCCCGATATGACCATGGCACCAATGGAACAAAAATCCTGTAGCCTAGTTGCATCGACTGACATCAAGTTGACGATATCACCAGTAGCACGACCACGTTCATCACTGGAGAGAGCGAGTGATTTTTTGTATATGGCCGTGACAAGCCCGGCACGGATACGCATGCCAGTCTTGGCACAGATCTGGAAATGCTGGAAAGTATATGGCGTTGAGCCACGAAAGGGCGGTATGCGGGATCTCACATTACCTGGTGAAGGAGAATGGTTTGGGACATGGACGAGGCAAACATGAGGATGGCGACAGCGTAACCCAAGAGGGGGGCGGCACTGGCCGTGAGGCTAGTTTGATTGTTATCCTTGTATTCAGAGATATGGGACAAGAGAGTGCGCAAGAGAATGGGTTGTGCAAAGGCCAGGCTGTCCTGGATGAGCTTGAGCAGTGTAGCACCAAGATAGGGACCGCCATAGGCAACAAAGAGGGCAGAACATAATCCGGAGCTGGGGTCCCGGATCAGACAGTGCTTCACCAGTGCCCGATCATACTCACTGTTTCTCAATAGCACATTGAAGATCGTTTCCAAGATGGGCAGACTCGTCACGGGGAACGAGTGACGGCAGATCATCCTCTGTGACGACGACCTGAGATCCTTTGCGCAAGAGAGGGGTCAGCCAAGAAAATGACCACACGCTGAATATATTGGCGGTAAGTGTCGGGTTTTCGGTATTCGAAACAGGGGTGTCGTCAGGAGATATGCATTCGAGTGCAAAGGAAAGCAGCCCAAGAAAGACAACAGCCCATTTTAAAGGAACGAGGGGCGCAACGGGAAATGCTTGCACATAGGACCGTGTCCAAATCGACAGGGCGATTGCGTAGCAAGGCCAGAAGAGTAAAAGAATGGAAGAGGAGGACCGTGTTCGGAGATGGTTGAAATGAGTCAAGTACAGGGCGATGAAGAGCGCGAGGGGCTCGAGTGCGTGGGGCAGTTGAACGGCTGTATTGATGTGGTCGACAAAAACGAAAGTGAGGTTGGCGAGACTGGTCAAGAACGCAACACCAAGAAGTGTCTGCAACCTCGGAGATCAGCGGGCGCAGGAAACGAACGAAACACGCGCACAAGCTTTGCCCAGAGTCGCCAGCGGCTGTTGCGGGAGATGGCACGCGGGGGGGCACACGACAGCAGACAGAGGCGTGCGAGGGCGGCGACGACAAGGGTGGCAAGAAATGAGGTGAGCACGATGCCCTCTCCGGCACAGAGGGACAAGTCAAAGTCTCTCAGCCGGGAGGTCCACTGCCATCCATCGCTGTCGCGACATTGCACGAGCGCCATCCTGAGCGATGACGAAAGTTTTCGGGTGGTTGGTCTTATACGGTCCAAATCATAATTAATATGACTTCTTGGAGTTTCCGGATGCCAATCCGAGTTGGAATAGAAAATAAGAGAAGCATGCCGTCCTCGACGCGCTTCTTGCAGGTACGGATGTCCTTGATGATCGTGGGACCTTCTACGGCCACCCGCTCGCCGCTGTCAAGGTAGCTTGTATAAAAAGGACGGCTTCCGAACAGCAGCGCTCAAGCCTCAGCGCTCATACGGTGTCCGTAAAGACATATTTACAACGCGGCTTTCCACATGCTACCAGAGAGCTCGATCGAAGCTGACGAAAAAGGAAAATTGAAGAGCTTGTACGTTTCTCCAATCACGAGCCTGCTGATTACGTTTGAAGCAAGCACTGGCCCTGGAGACGCCATGGCCATACTACTAGCCCGCAAAAAAGCCACCATCCATGAACATGTTCAGATGGGCATATGGTCTTTCATTGAGGCTGTGTTTTAAATTAAGCTTTATCACGGCTACTTTCCTTTCACGTCCATGCTATCCACCAATTTGAACACATGTCGAGAAGACCCGCATGACTTCGAACGGAAGAGCCGGGAAACAGCGCCCGGGCGAGGTCGCTTCGGCCATATGTTGTGAAGTGAGGGCAGAGCCTTGGTCGATGGTCGGATCTTTCGCTCGCTGTTCGGCTCCCTGACATTCCCATTCCACTCCAAATAGAAGCAGCCGCCATTCTCGCGAGTCGCGTCCGATCAAGCATCCAATTCACCGCTAATTGCACGAACTGGCCCGATGATCAGACACTGGTGGGAGTGATGACGAAAATTGCTTGATTCAACCGCGAGGGACCGTCATCGACGGGACTCGGCCACAGCATCACACCCTTGGGAAAAAATCTTCCTCGAACAGTTGTTTGATTAAACCCCTTGATGAGGAATTGGTGTTGTATGAACTAGTCAACGATGGATCGATGGCGACCCAACGGTGACGCGACTGAGCAAATTTGGAAGAGTGATTAATTTATACTAGTAAACAGCCAATCACACTTCCCCCGGCGGCCGTGCAACTTGAACTGGGAATACCATCGCGGTCCGTCGGAGCATGTTCATGGATACGGCGACAACACACGCGGCTCGATTGTGCCTTTCCGTGGGTGCGCCCGTATTTCTTCAAACACTAGAGGCGCACGATAAGAGATACAAAGTATCTGCGATTTTCAAAGACCGAGTAGCCTATCATTACTGATCACTGGCACGGCCCCGGATCTAGGAATGCCTTCGAATCGCCACGTCATGGCTACGACAACGATATCCATGGCTTTGTGGCTTCTACGCGCCCGCCCGAGGCTCTTCGAGCGCTGGCTCAGCAGCTTCGATTTCTTCCGCTGAGCCGCGTTCGCTCCGGTCGGCCACCCGCAGCATCCATTGTACCTAGCGCCCGAAGCCTCCATATGCCATCAGCAAGCCAGCACGAAACATGTTAGCGAAAACACCTCTTATACTCGAGGGGCTTCCAAAACCAAACCCTGGGCCAGGGGCTGAGCGCTGATAGCGCTGATCTGCGAGGTGACTTGACAGAGCAATCAAATCATCTCATATGGACGTGAGTCCCTAATGGATGTGGTCAGTTTACGAGGTGGTAGTTATAAGCACGGGCAGCGAAGAATCACACCCACGCCCGAGGGAAGGAAACCATGAGACGAGAACTTGAAGTACAGTACATAATACAGGACTCGCCGGCGGAGCACGCAAGTATTTGTTTTCCCGCGCTTCCGCGCTAGCTCCCTACTACTGCAGCAGTCAAAATTTCGTTCCTGCATCATGTCGAGTGTCAACATACCGAGCAGGATCAGGCAAGATCCAGGGATTAATCGTATCACAGGCTGTCGCCTCAACAAATGATTCCAAGTCAGGCCAGATGTATCAATCTGAAACATGCCCTGTCAACCGCAAAATCATGGCGTGTTGTACAACGAGGTTACAAAATGTCGTTCTTGGTGCATTTTGGAGAACTGCTGCAGTCTGTACCCAACTAAGTTTGAGTTGAAGTTGATCAGTCCATCATACTTCAAGTTCGAGTAGTATATCAACACGTGAGTTTCACATCATGATCACTGACCAAGATCATCGATCATCCTTGCGAACCCTCGCTGTACAACCCAACATCACACTCCCCTCCACCGAATCGATGCCTCCTGCCTGCACGGTAGCTCTCTCAAAGCTTTCGTTGGTTGTTCGCCTTGGTTCCGGAAATCGCGCGCACACAATTGGAGGAATCTAAAGTCACGTGAGCCTTCCGGTTGAAGTTGACTAGCAGTCTCTGCTGCAGGCTTAACTTTGTTCATTTGAGACGGTGACCCGATCTGTATCGCAAATCTCAAAATGACGTCCCATATACTCCCGTGTAATATGTACTAATCTTGAAGTTTGTATTTCAGGTTTGACAGCATGCTCACCCTCACAACTCTCTCTGTATCCAAGACAACTCTGGTAGGATGGCGTTCGACGTCACGCGCTTCCAAAGGCTTGGATGGCATACTTCAAGTTCCTATGCGACGAGGCAAATGTGCCTTGGAATTTGGAGAGCTTCATTCCGCTTGGAAAATCGAGCGAACCTTTCGTGTCGACCCGAGGCTTCGACTCAGTTCGCGGCAATGGTAATGCATCGTTA
>JBBPNE010000583.1:0-17215 GCA_038090735.1 Xerocomellus amylosporus | reverse complement strand
GGACTCCAGACGAGCCACGCGCATCGGGCTCCTCGCTCTTGTGGAACTGAGGAGGTCATTGAAAACTGGCTCGCAGCTTCCGGCACGATATGGATATGTTGCGATTTATGTACTAGTATGATACCTACTTAAAAGTTGTGTACTTGATGGATTTTGTATGTACAGTATGGGATCTTCGCTGTTCGGGAGTGTCCACGTGCAGTCTTTCAGTGGCTGCCAAGGACCAGCGCTCGCAGACGTTCTCGACCTTTGAATCGATCCCTTTGCACACCGTCAGTTGTAGGACTCCGAGGTCCAAATCCAGATAAGCAAGCACGTCGTAAGCAGGTCTCATTCGTGCCACCCTAATGCACTTTTGATTGCTGAAATACTCGGCTGCATCGTTGACTCTGGCAGAAGATACGGTGTCCCCAATAGCCTTTCTTGCCAAAGATACTCATAAAGCTGCTCAGCGGGCTCTGGCTGTGCTTGTCGTGCTTCCCCCAAGCCTGCGACTCAGAAGAGTGGAACATTGTGTTACGCTACGCCCCTCGCGCCCGAGAATTAATGCTCGAATGGGACGATCAACTCTCCGTCAAGATTTTACAGTCCTTGTGTTTTCGCACCACGCTGCTACTGTCGGAAACTCCGTTGGACCCCTAAGGATCACACAGCGACCGACCCGATCCGTTTGCTCCCCAGCCCCCACTCGTTCATGTTTACATGTGCTTTCACGTTAGTGTTCATACCACCATGTCGGGATTACGATTACTCCAGTGCTGCCACACTCTATGCCCAAACCTCAAGTCGCTCCACGTCCGCCATCTAGGTCGCCATGAGACCCTGAGTTGCGATTCCATCGATGAAGCAGCATTGATCCACGTTGCTGAATCTCGTCATCTCAAAAAGTTCATTACCAGATTGCACCATCACCAACCAGGTGATCTGAGGAGGCTTGCTGGCTATGGTACCCCGACCGCCCTTATTTCGAGAACTTGCGCGTCCGACGCTGAAATCAACAATTCGATTTCCTTGAATGACGACGAACTCGTTCGGTTGGTCCAAGCATGGCCTGAACTGGAGACCTTCTACCTCAACCAAAGCGGGTGGGATTATCTACCATCCTTCCAGATCCCGACACTGAGGGGTCTGTTGCTTTTACTTGCACGATGCCCAAAGCTGCATAATCTCGGGCTTTGTGTCGATGCAAGAAGCATCCCATCGTTATCAGAGGCCGAGTCATCGGTCCGTAACACGGCCATCACGAGGCTCGAGCTCGCGAATTTGCCCATTCAAGAGCCGGCCGCAGGGGTCGAGTCCAGAGTGAAGCGATAGTGAGATATAGTCTCCTTGAGATGTATACTCCATAGTATGCTTGTACCATCTTCTTCTACCTTTCGGCAGATTAAATAAGCCCGAGAAACTTCCTTTCGCGGAACTGTGCGCGCAGTTGTCCTGCCAAGTTCCTCCAGTACCAGCAACAGCTCAGCATGGGCATCTTGTTCTCCATCCCTCTCGCTGGTCCGTTAGTGACGATAGCCACGTCATGCCTGGGAGGTCTGGCCTTCTGTTTTACCAGCACCGCAGGTCAGCCAGTTTGTTGTATTGCGGCGTATCATAGGCTACACTCACGCTGGCCACTCTAATAGCCTCTATGTTCTGCAAGTCGTGCAATTGCAACTCGTCTATTGCCACTAGGATCGGTTTTGCGGCAAGTCCTCGCAATAGTTCACCGTGTACTCAATCCAATAGCTTCGGTTTAGATCATATTCATACTCAATTCCCTTTTGGCATGGCTCATGAAAACACCGTTCGCCATACGCAAAATCGAGGAATGGAGCTACGACTACATAAAGATGGATTGCGAAGAAGGCAAGTGTTACGGTGTGCTCGCGGTGCGCCCTGTTTGTTCTCGCGTCTGGTCATCATTTCTTCATACTTCTTCTAGGTTCATCGACTTTGCTTTGCATTGTTCCTCTTTCACGCCCTTTTGAGTCTATCCCTCATCGGTGTGACGGAATCCAGGGATAAACGCGCAGCAATACAGAATGGGTATCGTAATCTCTCTTGCTCGATACTCTTTCGCTCACCCTCTTCAGCTGGTGGGGTCCCAAAGTCTTAATCTGGCTCCTGTTGATGGTTGTCACCTTTTTCATCCCGAATGGCTTCTTTATCTTCTGGGGAGACTACGCGGCCCTCATCGGCGCGACAATCTTCATTCTTCTTGGTCTCGTTCTCTTGGTCGACTTCGCGCACTCTTGGTCAGAGACTTGCCTGGATAACTGGGAGAAATACGAGTCGAGCCTTTGGCAATGGATCCTCATTGGCTCCACTGCTGTGATGTATATCACGACCATCACTCTTACTGGTGTTCTCTATGGATACTTTGCCGGTTCCGAATGCACGCTCAATCGCTTCTTCATATCATTCAACCTTGCTCTCTGCATCATCAGCACGATCACGTCCGTCCACCCAGCAGTGCAAGCATCCAACCCACGATCTGGTCTCGCTCAGGCTGGCATGGTGGCGGCCTATTGTACATACCTCACCACCTCCGCTGTGACCAATCATGCTCATGACTCTTGCAACCCATTCACGCGGTCGAGCACGACGGGGACAACGGCGGTCGTCCTTGGTGCTGTCTTTACGTTCCTCGCGATCGCCTATTCCACCACTCGAGCAGCTACACAGAGCCGAGCGCTGGTAGGCACAGGGAAGAAAGGTAGTGCCGTTCACCTGCCCATCGACGACGAGGCGCAATCGGAGATGGGCGTAGTAAGCATGCAACCGGGGCGCACCGAATCTCCCAGATATCAAGCATTGTTGGCCGCGGTACAAGCAGGGTATACTTCCTCTTCCCTTTATACACAGACCTCATTTGATTCCGAAAATTCTAGAGCCATTCCTGAGTCTGCACTATATGAGGACGAAGAGGAAGAAGATTACGGAGAAACCAAGGATGACGAACGTTCTGGCACTCGCTACAATGTAAGATCGCTCGTTTTCGTGTTGTTGCACTACTGAGCACCTTCATAGTACGCTTGGTTCCATGTTATCTTTGCTCTTGGGACGACGTATGTTGCGATGCTGCTCACAGACTGGTCAGTTCTCGCTTTACCCAGATGGCACTTGTTCTAATTTCCATTTCTTCCATCCACAGGAATGTGGTGTCAACTGAACAGGGTGGTACTGAATCGGATGAGATCGTCTACATCGGACGCTCTGAGACAGCAATGTGGATGCGCGTTGTCAGCAGTTGGGTCTGCATGCTCCTTTACATGTGGAGCCTACTTGCTCCGGTCCTCATGCCAGATCGGTGAGTGCAGGTTCCTCGCCTGTGGATAGCTGTCTGATGCCGGTCGGCCAGTTTTGGAGAGTTTTAATATCCGTCCCGTTCCTTTGGAATTTTCACCTTGTATTTTTTCTCGAAGCTCATGGGACATTGGACTGTTTGAATATATATATGTCCTGACTTTCACATCCTCAGGACCGTATAATGCCCGTCAGGTACACTGGGCTGCAACGAACAGTGTGTCATTTGGTTACCTGCCATTGTGGTACGATGGATTTCTGATTTCTATGGCCGCACATTACTCGATCTCTTCGCCCCTTCCCGCATTCTTTTGCGGCGCCGGGGTCGTTTGCTTGTCGACAACTTGATCTTCCTCCCTTCTATTATGAGCGTGCGCGCCCAGTCGACCCATTTATCCCAAGGGGTCACATAGACCGGCCCACTGAAGCTCTGACATTTCAAAGCTTCTTCGGTTGGCACGTCGTTTACCCTTCCAAGATGAGTCCCGACAACACCCGCCAGGTCATGAGCTGCCGCACCCCCCCCCCCCTTCAGACGCTCAGATATTATCTTGGAACATTGCCATTAGGATATTCGGAATTGCTTTATGAAGTCACCGACAGGGCTGGGAGCATGATATAGAGTCGAGTGATACTCATGTCGGCGAACGCAAAACGCCACTCTGGATCTTGAATGTACACCATGTTCTTGATCGCTAGGTTGATTCGATTGAGAAGACGGCGAGTCGCCGAATTATGAACCCTTACCGTTGATCGCGATCTGAAAATTTCAGCCACATGAATCGAGGATCCTGCTTCAGCGTTGGTCGTGTCCTCATGTCTGGCTAGCCAGATGGTGCAGTCCGTCAGAAAAGTGAATGAAGGGCCCAGAGCTGGTTTCCTAGTAGTCGACGAGAAGGCAGACAAGGGGTTGTGAGGAGGAGAAGCGGACGTGTTGTTAACAATCTCCAAGGAGTCAGACGAGGTTACGTGAAATGTATAGACGCTCACGAGGAATGCCAAATAATACGATCGGGCCATTCTTCGAAGATGCTGCATGAAAGTGGTCATGATTGCGTGTCCATGGGATGATACCGCACTAAGAGATGGTGCCAGAAGGGAAGTGACTGAATCGATAATAACCAGGCGAACTCTAGGACCAGGCAATGTGTTGGCCTAACACCCTTGAATCATCTGCGTCAAGGGTCAATCGAGCAATACATACGGTCAGTGAAGATTCGAGATCTTCGAGCAGAGCACGTGCAGTCTCGATGTTGAGCACGAGCGAGACTTGCAGTCGCTCTAGCGCTGTGGAGAAGCCCTCCAGGTACTCAGTTTGATTGAGCGAATGATAGCAGCGATTGTCACCTCTCCATCTAACTGTTGGGCTATCTGGCTGGTCCGCTCGACAGAAAAGTCTCCTGTGGTGTCCATCCACAGTGTTGATGCTTCCCTGTGCGCCGCTAACAACCGCAGAGCGATCTGCGACACGAGTAACTGAAATCATGATTGAGAAAGATGACAACGAATTCACGTCCTCCATACCGACTTTCCCGATCCTCTATCCCCAGAGATTTCAAAGACACGACCACCACCAAAACCATTAGCCAACGCGTCGAGTTCATCTACGCCGCAGGTAATGTCTGTATCATAGACATGTCGCCTTTGGAGTTGTTCTGTATAGAGCTCGTCCCCTCGAATGCCACGAGCGGACGCGCTCTCGGCGACCAATCCTATGTATGTTTTGAGATCCGCGAGGCTAACTACGCAGGACGGTAGTCTTTGGAGAACGTCGATTGGAGTCCCAGAGAATAGGAGATCAGCGTCTGTTCTAATTCCGCAGCCCTCGAGAGCAGCGACGAGATCGCTTGGGATGGTGGGTATCAACGACTGGAGTCGCATCTGGATATGTTGGTGGTCAATGTAAGACTTTGTCCTCCGCTCGCGACCTCTTTCGGAGATTCACCCATGTCGGAACCACCTCAAACAGACGTCTCCCGCCCGTCTGCGCTCCCGACAGCGACACTTCACCAACGTAACGCAGTCAATGCGCTCGTCGACCAAAACTCGGACGAGTACCTTGACAACATTGAAGAGGAATGGAACAAAAAGTTGGACGCCGAGGTGGAAGTGCTCGTGGATGGTATGGTCGACATCGTTAGCCTTGCTTCCGTGCGTTCATCCACCGCGTCGGTACATGGCAGCGATCCTGACGACCCACTAGATCGGAGACAAGGACAAGTTTCGCATCGCCCAGGAATCCTTTCAGGCGGAATCCCGTGCCGAGTCGATGGTAGGGCTCCCTCTGTGTACTGCGCCCACGCATTCCATCGTTGACGTCGTTGCATAGGTCAAGGCAGCAAACTCACTGCTGTCGATCACGCATTCTCTAAAATTACTTTTACTTCTCTCAGACGAAGCGCAGATTGCACACCGTCGGGACGTAGAGCTGAAGCACGTGCAACTGGAGAAAATCGAGGCACAGAAAAAGGCTGCAGCGCTATTGGACGAACTGTTCAAAACGGCCATGCACTAGCTCATCTATCTGATATGTAGAATGCACAGAAGAGGCGGCGGTATGGTGTCGGAGGGGACTGAGGGCGATAAACTTTCCTGGCTGTCGATCGTGGTGCGTAGTGCTCAAAGGTGTCCTGTCGTTGCTCGATTACACTCCGTGCTTTCAGCTATTCTTGGTGAACGATGTCACGCGCATCGATGATATTCTACATGCTCGGTGTGCAGTCTGCATTCTCCCTCGATCTCCAGCCGCGTCATCGATATGTCTAGCTGATGGCATCCGGTCTTGGTCCTAATCACGAGCTCAGTTCTGTGTAACACCAGTACGGCTCGGCAGAATACAGGGAATCGTGCTCGCAATAGGGGTGGCCGCCTCTTGACGTGTTCCGGAGTGTTCTCCCATCATCCACATCGTGCCGACGAACTGTGATCGGCGCAGTCTGTCATCTGAGTAGTGAGAAACCCGATCAACTGGATTGCATGTTTCGCGGCGTCAGACTTTTCTAGATGCCGGTTTGATATTCATTCGTCAAGCGGATTCTTCCGATAGTCCTTTGGGCACGGGTGCCCATCCAGATGTTCTTTCGCTTCGAGCTCAACAACGTTTAAGCTGCTCCCTGGCGAAGAATTACCTGCTGTACTTCGTACCCAGCCTTGTTCTGTCAGGGTATCGCAGTCTAGCCCCCCATGTCCCCCGTCTGCGGAGTCAGGATTGCACCAACAATTCCTCACATACGAGTCAGTGTGGAGAGTGGGTCCTCTGTTTAGGGAATCGAAAACCTATGCTCAATAATATCGCATTACTAGACTTTTCCCCCTTTGGCGCACTTGCGACCGATGGAAAGCATCATGAAAGAGCTCAATGAAGCTCTAGAAGAAAAACTGCTGTTGGCAAAGCTGCTTCTCCGTACCCAACAAGTCTGTGAAGAGCGTAGCCCTGTGAATCATGCGGACAAGATTGTGACGCCACTCTTGGTGCGTGGCTTTTTTTCTTCTTGCAATCCGACGCGTCGAGCTTTTCTGGTTACAGGTGCTTCAAGGGGCGGCAGACAAGGTCGTGCTTACAGAGCAGGCTGAGAAAATCGTGAATACGAATCTACGATCATTGAGCAGGGCGGTGCGGATAGAGTGAAATATCGCCTTTTCGAGGGAGAAGGTCACGGTTGGCGGCGTGCCGAGTCAATCAAGGAGGCGGTCCGATTAGAACAGGATTGGTACGACAACAAGTTGTTGTAAGGTGTCCGGGAACGAACTTGAAGTACATCCCAAGTCGGGTTTAAGTAACGATTGTTCGGCTATCACTCCGCGGTGTTTATCATATGCGTTCGTCCCGAGAGTGAAAAACTTTGGGCGGCTCTTGTCCTGTCTTTTGCCCATCATGTCCGACCTCAAAGTAGACGGTTTCAAGGTATCTCGCGTTGACACACCTCCGTTCTCGCTCGCGTTCACTCTTCTCTTTTGCCAGGCATCCGAGATCTTTTCCAAACTCTTCGCTACATTCAACGACTTTTCCGACGCCGAGCGCACCGCCCAGATAAAAAAGGTGACCCCCCAACGCCCATTCATGATACCCGGGAACCGTCTGACGCGACTACACCGATGACAGACCGCCGCCATCTTCGAGTTGCGGATTACCAACGCCCAAAAGCAACAAGCCGTGTGGACGATCGACTTCAAGGAGCAAGGGACGGTCTACGCGGGCCCCGTGCGTGCGCCTGCGAAGGCGGGCGTGACGCTCTTGATGAGCGACGACACATTTGAGCAGCTCGCGTCTGGCAAGGTGCGTTTTTCCTTCTCCCCCATGTCGTGTTCAGCGCTGACGTGCACCGTTTTGAAACAGATTGACGGTCAAAAAGCGTTCATGACGGGAAAACTCAAGACCAAAGGCAACATCATGTTGGCAACCAAACTCGCCGCGGTACTCGAGGTGAGTCGGATCGCGTCACTCAGCTGGCGTTTTACGACTGGCGTCGTGTGCATAGCCCACCATGGCCAGGGCGAAGCTCTAGATTTTCCTCGGGCGCGCTCATTAGGCGCATGTATATCTCCCGGCTGCATTCATCGTCGTCGGTTCTGTCCATCTAGAATGGTGATCGTGTCTCATTACATACTACCAAAGTCTTTTAATGGTTAAGCAAGCGTGAGGTGGGAAAAACAACGAGGTGCGGCAGGCAGCACCGAAAAACGAGCGTGGTCCATGGTGTGAATGGAAAAATTCAGCGCAAGCAGGATCAAAATACCCCTCCAAACAACCCGCGCTGACGTCTTGGGGTTGGCTGCGAATCCGGTCGGAGCGTCGAGAGGCTGTTGAGCTGCTTCATCACCTGGAGGTCACACGTGAGCACG
The DNA here is from genome assembly GCA_038090735.1 of Xerocomellus amylosporus. Lineage (NCBI taxonomy): Eukaryota > Fungi > Basidiomycota > Agaricomycetes > Boletales > Boletaceae > Xerocomellus > Xerocomellus amylosporus. The sequence goes on along the minus strand of JBBPNE010000583.1, from coordinate 9,082 downwards.
CAAAGAATGCGAGGAGATGGGCATATTCACCTCTTCGAGCTTGTCTTTTCGCTCTTGAAGTTCTAGGTGTCGTCGTATCACCGGGTTCTCCCGCGCAAACTGGACAATTTCGTTGCGGTCCAAGTCGTAGATCAGCCGCGAGTCAATCTCTCTCGGAAACTAGCAGCTAGTTCAGAGGACGGGTCTCTGATACACGAAAAAGGGACTGACCTGATAAAAGAAATGGTCGAGAAGCTCGATGTTGATGAACATTGTCGACGTGTAAGCCAGCTTGTCCACCACGACATCGAGGAAGACCTCGGGACACAACACATCGTTCTCGGGGCCACCTTTACAACGTTTTGATCTGAGGGCTGCTAGACGAAGCTTTAATATGGACAGCCTATCGCTGTACATCATCGCATGCCGTGCTGTCAATATGTCAGGATGGATTCACGAGCGCCCAACGTGTGCCTTACCGTCCAAAATCTGTGCAGGGGGGTATCGATATGATTCGGGCTCTTCCGCAGGCGCTTCGTCCTCTCCAGCGAACCGCTTGTTCTTCCTCTCCTGCGCCTGATCCTCCAGCTCCTTCACATAGCCCATCAAGCCACTCAATCGCCTGCTTCCTCCAACCTTCTTCCGGATATCCTTGAGTTTGACCTCACACATCGCGACCTCCTTCTCGAACAAGTCCACCGCGCGCCCACGTCCCTGCTCCCACTCTCGCTCGTCCACGTCCACCTCGTACTTGAACGGCTTGATGCAATTCTCCACCTGATCCGATGTCAGCCCAATACGGTCCCTCAAGATCATGTGCGAGAACTGCACGAGTCGTTCCGCTGCACGGGGATGATGGTTGAACGGCTCTCCGACAGTGATCGAGTCGATCAACGCTCTCAGCCCGTCTGCGACGACAAGCGTCGAATCCCGCCCGACGCCCGATTTCGTGAGGAGGGACGAGGCAGCCTCGAGCTTGTGTCGCCAATAGGCATCGACGTCGCCAGCTTTCAGTTTGGGATCCGCACCAAGAGGGCCCAGCTCCGGTGCACGCTTGTCGAGCCAATAGAGCTGCTCGAGCACGTCCATGACTTTATCGTCGAGCATGGCTTTGAGCTTGGCGCGGACTTGGGGCTTGCGGAATTGCGAGGAGAGGTCCTTGAAGCGTGCTTTGAGGGCGTCCACTGTTTCGGCGACGTAGGACTCGGCCGTTATACGCCTGTCGTTGTATTGGACTTTAAACTGATAGGTGGCTTCTTCGAGCTCGAGTTGAACTGCATTGGAGATGCCGTGGAGAGACGAGGCCATGCTTGATTCTAGGACTTGCATGAGACGACGCCGGAGGGTGTCGGTGCCTACCATCAAAGAAGAGGACACGCCAAAGTATTCTCTGTGGTTGCTGAAATAGTCTTGTTCGTTCCGTTTGACGAGGGCGCCGGTAGAAGAAGCGGATTTGGCAACGACACCGACATAACCAAGATGCAGAGGGTAGCGATTCCCTTCGAGGATGGAGGCGCCTTGCTCGGGAGGGACAAGGTCCATCTTTGTAACGACGCCAATGGTACGCAAACCCAGGGGGTCGACTTTGCGACTGGCGCGGAGAGCAGGGGAGTTTGCAAGATCGACGTCTGCGGCACAGACAGCGAGGATAATGTTGGGCTCGCGGATATACTTTTCACATAGACTGGCAATCTTGTCTCTGAGAGAATCGGGTTGGTCCATGGAAGCAATTTGAATGTAGCCGGGCAAGTCGATGAGAGTGAGGTCTGGGACATGAGGACTGTATATGCGGAGGTCGATGGGGTCGTTTGAAACGGCGTCGGAAGTGGGTACGGCGAGGTTCAAGTCGGTGAGTGTCTGTTGAATGTGGGCAAAGTTGGTGATTTTACCGAGGCCGAGGGCTGGGAACTCGCCATACTCTTGGGGTGCCTCGCGGTTGTCCTGTGGGGGCGTATGTATCAGAGTGAGTTCGATGGGACGCCTTGTGACCATGTTGTTACCCCTACGGCGGACTGGTGAGTGGCGGCGACACGGACGAGTAAAAGACAGACTTTGGGAGGAACTCGTGACCGACGATAGCCTCGAGGACGGAGCTTTTGCCTGAGCTCTGGCTGCCGATGACGACGATGCTGGGCAGTTTGAGGCTGTCGCTCTGATCGATGCTGAGGAGCATTGTTCTTATTTCGATGAGCTTCTTGGTGAGGTGCATGAGACCGTTTTGCCTGGTGTCCGGAGCGCTGTCGTCGGCTTTGGTGGGATCGGAGGGGGCAGACAGTGTTGCGGCGACGAGGGCGGCGATGGCGGCATTTTCCTCTGGGGACCTGCCGCGCTGATTTCCCGAGTCCTGAGAGGAAGAGCCGTGGTCGTGACGCGTGGAGTCGTCCGAGGAGAAGAGATCTTTGAGGAACTGGGGTGTTTCGATGTCGGGTAGTTTTACGGCGGACACGCGGGCAGAGACGGACTTGAGACCGTCGGAGGCCGAGTCGAACAAGTCGGTGGCGGCGTCCTGGACGGTGAACAGCCAGGCGGTGGTGTTGTTGCGCAGCTCTGGGACGGGGTTTGTGTGGGGAGGATGCGAGGCGGAATGGACGCACCTTCGAACTTGTAGTTGGCATAGCCAAAGCCGCCTGCGCCGATTGTGACGCCGGCGATGGGGACGCGGAAAGCGCGTGCGACGAAGCGGGGGATGGAGGAGTAGGAGAGCGCGCGGACGTGGAGACGGCGCAGGTGGACTGGTCGAGCGAGCTTGCGTGGAAACAGTCGAGACATGGCCGTCACTTGACAAGTCTCTTATGACAACCATTCGTGAGTCAATACTGCCACAATAAACCTAACACTCATGACACTACAGTCTATCAGTACCCGGATGCATCTCAGCGGGTTTGGGGTGTCCCAGTCATCGCACGTTCGGTTGTCTCCACTTTCCGCAATCCTCCGCGGACCAGGACCGTGGTGAGCAGTGACCGAGCTTCTCGGATGCGACTATTTAAACAGTAGCTTCTCGCCCAGGTCCTCCCAGTTCTTTCTTTGCGAACGACTAGGATTTAGCCCAGTCAACTCCAGAGAGAGACTCCAACGTTGCACTCCGTCACGTCAATATGAAGCTTGACGCTAGGTTTGTTGCCCTGCTCATGACCACAGTGTCGGTGAGATGAATTGCTCGCCCGCGTGCTTAATATTATTCACTATTTTCTTGAAAGCTTGCCAACCCTGTCGCCAAACAGTCCACTCAGTCTTTCATCGAGACCGACGGTCAGAGTTTCACACTCGACGGCGTGCCTTACACGGTTTTCGGGTCAGTTCCACCTCTTCTTTACAAGGCCCATCTCAGACGCTCGCTGTATCAGCGCCAACTCCTACTGGGTTGGTCTCATGGGTCTTACTACCTACGAAATGAACGTCGCGTTTCGAGACATCGCGGCGACGGGAGGCACGACTGTCCGCACTTGGCAAGTGTTTTCTTGTGAACACAATCCAACTGTTCCGATGTCCGAAATCTGCCAGGGGCTTCAACGAGGCCACCACCGCGAGCGGAGACTACTACCAACTCTGGAACGGAAATTCGCCTACCATCAACTACGGTCCAACTGGTCTCGAGAACTTTGGTCAGACTAGTCTGCATTCTCTTGCATTGCCCCTCACCTCGTCTTTCAAGACAACGTCATTGCTGCCGCGAAAGCGAATAACATCCGTCTCATAGTCACGTTGACCAACAATTGGAGCGACTATGGGGGAATGGATGTCTATGTCGACCAAATCATCGGTCAGGGCCAGCCTCATGACTATTTCTACACCAACCCCGAAATCATCGTATGTCTTTTTTTGCCCCGTGCTCCATATTAACCATTTCATCGGTCCGTGTCAGGCAGCATATCAAAACTATGTCAAGGTTTGGATGGAAAGGTATTTCGACGAACCAACCATCTTTGGTTGGGAACTCGGTATGAACGTCGTAATTAGACCTTTCCTCATTTGACACATTTGTCTAGCCAACGAACCCCGCTGCACGGGGTCTACCAAGTGAGAAACTCTTCGTTGACTTTCACTGACGAGGAGATCAACCTATCGAGTAGTACCGCACGACCACCGTCTGGAACATGCACGACCACCACCATCACCAACTGGGCGAAGACCATGTCCGCCTACATCAAGTCTCTCGACTGCAATCATCTCGTCGGACTCGGTGACGAAGGCTGGTTCAACTGGACAAACACCACGGACGATTCTTACGAGTGCGTCTTTGCCCAGATGTGGAGCGGGTATGTGACTAAGACCTCGATACAGCGGTTCGTCGGGCATCGACTTTGAAGCGAACTTGGCTATCGACACGATCGACTTTGGTACTTTCCATGTACGTTATTTGGTTTGACTCTCGAAATGCGTGTTTACGGACGTGACGTAGCTCTACCCGGTATGCCACCCTCTATGTTTTAGTGCACCCTCGATCTCATTCCAAATCTACAGTACATCTGGTCCGAGGAAACACCTAGGTAAGTTTGTTCCTTGGATGGTGGCGACGCTCACGGACCCATCCTCCCAAACAAGTGCCATGAGCTGGGGCCAAACATGGATCAAGAACCACCGCACTGCACAAGCGACACACAACAAGCCGGTGCTGTTGGAAGAGTTTGGCGTCCTCGCGGCCCAGGACCAAATCGCCACCTACGAGAACTGGTACACGACCGTCGTCGACAGTGGGGTCACAGGCATCCTCGTTTGGCAGGCTGGCTCGAATTTAACGAGCGGGCCGACGGTCGACGATGGGTATACGGTACGTCGCGCGTTTCGGGTGTGTGTGTTGAAAATTGACTGGTGGACGCCGGACTGGATAGATTTACCCTGGTACGGCGATTTATGAAATGGAGCCGACGTATGCTGCGAAACTGAAGGCGAGGAACGCAGAGGGTCATAGACAATTGGGTGGACGTGGCCAAGGGCCTGCTCGTCCTAGTTTACAATGACAAGTCAAACCCTCCAAGTGTGACAGGGAAATGCGTTGTTCCCCTCCCGGAAACTGGTTCGAGCGTCGTGGACAACAGACCTATTCAGATCCACTTTAAATGTAATACTCAACTTCGAAATAGGATCATCAAGTCTACATCAATATGGGTGACCGGTGCCCACTACTTACCGTGGGAGTCGGGGAGTCGGCATCGCCGCGGTACAGCAGGTTGTTATAATGTCATCATTGAGCGCTGAGATTTACGATTCAACACTTCGAACATCTCACCCACTTGTTATGGCCTACTCGGACCCGCAGGACGTCTATGCGAGGCATCTGGTCTCGGGTCGCGGATACCCGCTGTGGACGCCAGAGCCCAACATGAACCTTCCAGACTCTTATGTTGAGCAAGGGCTCAAGATTGGCGATGTCGGCGTCGTCGCCCCAGAAGATGGCAGTTTTGACGTCTTTTTCAATGTGTGCTTACCCGCTACACATTCGCTTCACCGAGAAACCGGTGTGCCCAACAACTTCACCCCCATTCTGCTCAGCGGAAGGGATATTGCCAAGTTCCCTGAAGCCGAGAGTGCAGGTCGAATCATTTCGACTTCCTCAATGGCGAGGGTGAGGGGCACAGATGCGCCTGATGAAGATCCAGAAAGGTGCGACGTGGTCTCACCAGGAGGGACGTCATACGACCTGGTTGTACTGATGTTGACGAAGGCGCGTGCAGCCAGGTCCCCTGAATTATGAATTCACGCTGTCTTCTCGGGAAGGCGCAGTCCTCATTCTCCCTGAAGGTGCAGAGCGTTACTATCTCAGCAACAAACGCTTGTTTCTTGATGGAGCGATCCAACAAGCGGTGGACTGGTACACGTTCGCGGAACAACGTCTCGGTCGCATCATCAGCCACGATTCCCTCTATTTGATTACCGGTTTTTACAAGGCTCGTTCTTGGTCCCTTGCCGCATATCAGCAGGGTGCTGGAGCAGGTGAATGCTCGGCCCAATTCAAAGCTGTGCAAGTTGGTGGCGGCAATATCGCAGCGAGTTATACCTGGGAGACCACGCATGCCATGGATTGGCGCGTGGGACCTTCAGACCAATACTACAATGGGATGGCAAACCAAACTGTGTTCATACAAGGGTTCAAAATTGCCATCCGGGAAGGCTTATTGGGCACGAAAGTTCGCGTCAAGGTGGGTTCCCCTGCTGTACGACCTTACCGTAGCGCGTATTCTGGCGGTTCATGGTTTTCGAACCTATGGGGTGGGAGATCTGGGAGTAGCAGTGATTCGACGACCAGTACTCCGAAAGGGAAGGGTACCAGCTCCAACGCAGACAATGCCGAGAGCAACCTTCCCGTCGAGGATATTACGATCCAACACTTTCCGCAAGTAGCAAAGGTGTGTTCCTGTTCATCAGAGAGTTGAGTTTTTGAGGACTGATAAGTGTCCAGCCCAAGTTCCACCCCTCCGACATCATTAACCAGCATTTGTTGCGAGAGGTGCGTATCGTATAGCGAGACGGAGTGGCTAGAAACTAGCGTAACCAATAACGCAGGTTCCTTCTGCTACCGTCGCGGTTACCCACGACAGTCAGTGGACTACGCTACTTGAGAGGGTTCGTCCGATGCTTCTGCTGTCAAGTTCTACCACCTTCTAAATGCTGACCGTGTTATTCCAGGGAATACTCAACCATGGAGAACTATCACAAGAAGACCGCCTGGTGGCCGCTGTGATGAGCAACTACTCACTGGCTCTGGCACATGAAGGTGATGCACTTTTCAAAAACGTTTATACGTTAGACTGACCTACCTCAGGCGTGGTGCACTTGCAAAGTACAGCGACCGAAAACGATAACAACGATGATGCGACGACAACTTCGGCTACGGACGAGTGAGGTCTTGCACCTTGGCCTGACCAGCATCTTACTTACTCTCTATCTCAGTCCTTCCATGTGGCTATATGCCTGTGCCTATGGGAGCACTCTGTCTACCGATCCAGACTCCAGTCATGCTATGTATCGCACAGCGCGCGAGCTTCAGGAGCATGTCACGCTTGCTCATCCGGACATTGCGACAACTCAGCTGCCAGTGTATCGCTGCGGGCTAGCAGGGTGTGGACAGTCTTGGAAGGTCCGCATCCGATTTATTTATGGACACTACTACGGCTGATGTGCACTCCAGAACATCGAGGGGCTGCAATACCACATTCAATCGTAAGCTAAAGCTTTTCTGATGGTTGCTGCTCATGTTTATTCACCCTGATTAGCTCCGACGCTCATGCTCAAATCGCCATCCCTGTGGGGTCTACAGGACCATTTGCCGAGTCTTCCAAGTCTCCCCAAGTACTATCCGCCATTGCGCCTGCTAGATATGCCGGTTTTGGAAAATCAGCCCTCGACAAACCCCGGGAGGTGAGTCGGTGATTTCGTCGTTCGATAGCTTCGTAAATGTCAAGTCGATGCTTTCAGCCCAGTGCACCCAGTGCTGAAATCGACATCTTGTTCGTTGGCATGACAGGTGTCGGCAAAAGCTCTCTGATCAATATGATCATTGGTCTCCCAGATGGATCAAAAGGAGCAGCCAAGGTGTCGAACAATGTCAAGCCGTGCACCACACATGCTACTTATTACTCAGTGTCGCTGGAGGAAGGCTTGCGATGTCGACTCTGGGACACGCGGGGCCTTGATATAATGGCGCGCGCCACGGGCGGCGGGTGGTTAGCCAGGATTCACCAAGCACGCGAGTTGAGAATAATTTTGGGTTACCGGACTAAACCGGCTATACCAATCCTTATTTGGTGTATTGACGCTACAAAAATCAATGTTCAAGACCATTGGAAGCCGTTCCAGGTATATGTGGAGTATTGCGGAAGAAAGGCCATACCTGTGGTAGTGATCACTCGTGGGCCTCCAAGGGCGACTGACTGGGAGGAGATATGTACCCGTCAGCTCCTGTCGTTGGATCTGGGGGTGGATATTCCCATCAGAATGGTGAGGGGGTACCAGAGTCCAACTTCCCAAGAGTACGTCGAAGATTCCAAGGCTCTCAAAGATTTCATCTGCGAACTTATGAAACGTTGATCGATAACCTTTGGGGGTAGACTACATATCATGTATTATTCGTGTTCATGGTCTATGTTACCTGACCAAGTCGTCAGAGTTGTACGGTGGAGAGAGGACTGAAGACGAGCTCGAGTGAATGCGCAGTTGTTGGACAACATGATGATTACCACTAAGGCTGAGCGCTGACGTCTGGTGGACGTAGACTGGTAACCAATCCGTGGTGACCAATCCGTCTAATGAGGCACATTGACAGCCCGGACATGGGCGAGGGGACACCTCTGTTGTCGGACGCGGCATCGACTTCGGGAGCTCGGCGCTCGCCCGTGCGCGCATGTTTGTGTGAGTGCGGTTATGGTTGCGTTTGAGATGGTGGTCCCGAACCTGACCCTAGGGTCGTTCAGTATGTAAGCGAGAGTGAGCGGGGGAGGCAGCAAAGTGGCTGCGTCGACGCCGCGACGGGGTCGGTCCACCGGGTGAGACGGGCGCGCCGGGGGTGTGCGTATGGTTCGTCGTTGTCCCGCCAGTCCGCAAAGAGAGTCAAAGGTATTAGTTGAGACCAAGTTGGGTAGTGCCACAAACCCCAAACCTCCGACGGGTGCTCAGCGCTCAGCCGCCTCCACATCAAACGCAACAAGAAGCTCTTCAAGTCCCTCGAACATGCCTACAACGACGAGTTATCCCACCCACCGCCCCTCCCTTCGTGGCTCGACCGCGAGCCTGAAGAAACCCCATTCGGCCCCACGGACAAGCATGCCTCCCGTAAGACCCTCTACCTTCTCATAGCGACGCTCAACATCGCCTTTCCCGACCACGAATTCTCTGACATGCGCCCCGCACACTTTCACAAAGAGAAGAATGGTGCCAGCGTGCTCAATTCGCTGAGCGCGACCCTGTTATCCCTTGGTGTCCAGACCGCTGTCGTCGGGTGGATTTCCCGAGTCTTGAGAGGAAGAACCGTCGTGACGCGTGGGGCTGTCTGAGGGGAAGAGACCCTTGAGGAACTGGGGTGCTTGGATGTTGGGTGGTTTCACAGTGGACACGCGGGCCGAGACCGCCTTGACGCCGCCGGAAGCCGAGTTGATCAAGCCGGTGG
>JBBPNE010000582.1:0-17221 GCA_038090735.1 Xerocomellus amylosporus | reverse complement strand
CTCTACTCATGGATCTTACATTCGATGGCGATGAAGCAGAGAGTTCCTGGCGCGGTGACGAGGGCAGCATCGATGCAGAGGGTCCATTTCCAAAATTTATCCCAGCAAACTTGGCAAGCATCCTCCCGGCGGCTCACAAATCATTGAAGTTACTCGAGGCTGCTAAACCAGAGCACTTGATTTTCTCTACTGAATTGCCTTCAAAAGAGATCTCGTGGATATGGACAGAAGAAAGCATCAAGAACCTATGGAACGGGGTGGAGATCAATGGCAGTCCTATAACCTCGGAAACGAATTCACCCCGATCTCGCCTAAATGACTCACAAATGGAACAATTGTCAGGCGTTCGCGATCTCGTCGCGGGGTTCAGAGTCTTCGATTTGGAACCAGGAACCTCCTCATCCCTAGAACGCGACTCTCAAGTTGTCCTTGACGAGCTCATCGGCAGTTTTTCGAGTATACTACCAAATATCACACCAAGCCCGTCCCTCTTATGTGAAGTCATGTTTACGCCTCTCCAAGAGCATGCTGCATCCCTCTCCCGTGCACTTTTGGCAGTGTTTCTTGATCGATCGTCCTTCCTCTGCATTGATGCCCATCTCGAATTACTCCGGTCTCATATTCTGCTCACTTCGCATTCATTCAAGTCACGGCTCTCTGCCGCATTGTTTTCCGACTCAGAAGATAGAGCAAGTCACAGCGTGCAACTGTACAATCTCTTGCGATACAGGTCGAAAGGCACAACGCTGCCTGACCAATCTCACACAGGGCGTTGGCCCGTAGGACTGGCACCCCTCCTGGTGACCAGAGATTCCTGGCCCCCCGGTGGTTCTGAGCTTAGTTTCCTTCTCCGCACCGTTATAGTCGATTCCCAGCAGAATAATCCTCCAAGTACCGCGTCTGATTCAAACGGCGCACATCATGTAATAGGCGAAGCAGAATTTCGCTTGGGTTTCGCTATACGCGAGCTCAGTGGCAGGGGACAGGAACGATGGCTTGATCCTCTTTGTAAGCCGGCGATCTATTCAATCTAGAGTACGGCTGATAGAAATTTACAGCCATCGAGTACGCCTGATTTACTCTGAGACGTTACTCATATTCACGCGTAACAGGGCGTTAGATTTCCTATATCTCGATTACAAGGTCCCACATCCCCTGCAGGCGTTGATTCCGACAGCAGTCCTATCGAAGTATCAGAGGATATTTGCACTCTTACTCCGCTTGATGCGAGGTGAGTCAACTGGTATTTCCATGTCAAATGGCTAACCCGGCATAGTCGAGTGTGCGATTCGCTCCGTTTTCCGCTTGACGCGCACCACTGCGCTTCCTTTATTCCCAACGCTCTCATCTTCTCGGGCACTGTTGCTTCATTTTCGGTTCGCAGCACACTCGTTTCTCAGCACCCTTTCCACACATATATATGATACTGCCATCGGAGGCAATTTTGATGCCTTTCTCTTACGCATCGCGGCTTGTCGGGAGACGCCTGATGCACCGAGTGGCTTCAGGGATGTCTTTGCCCTTGCGGAGTGTCACTCGTCTGTTCTGGATGACATACTCAGTGCTTGCCTCTTGAGGTCATCTCAAAGGGCTGCTGGCGATATTTTGCGAGGGACGTTGGAGGTGGTTCTCGAGTTTTGTGTCTTGGTGGGCGATCTCAAGGACGACCGGAAGGCAGAGTATCAAGCATCGCCCGTGCTGGATGCACTCTACGCTTCTTTCCGTAAGAAGGTGTCTGCGCTAGTCAGTCGAACGGTGTTTACCAGTATGATTTTTATTGACCTGACGATCAGATGCGGACATTGGAAGTCATGTTGGAAAGGCATGGAAAAAGTCGGGGACTGGGACAACTTCAAGCTGCATATCCGGAATGGGAGTCTCGGGTACCGCCAGGTGGGGTGGATTCGCTTCGGCATCTCTTGACATCCCTGAACCAGAGCGATTGGTGGACTCAGCTTTGAGGACTCGCTAAATTAAGATGACATTGCAAGCATGCAATCACAATAGTACATACATTGATATGAGTAATAGTCCAGTTTCCGTGCATGAATAAATCTATAAGCATAAGCTAAACATTCCCTACAAGACGTAACAATGAGCATAAACAAGAAATGGCTACACGATGGTGATCGTACAAGATGAAGTAAAATCAGCCTTTGAAAGCGTCGTGCAAGAGATCAGGGTCCCGTACGCAAGGTGGAATCGGTGTCATATCCTTTGTAGTCCGCCTGCTCTCCCGAATCCATATTGCACGCACCTCTTCCTCTCGTGGATCCGTATTGGTCGATGCTGCGTCCACGCCCAAGCCCCGCAACACCTCTTCGACACGAAGAGAATCGACCAATTGGATCTCTTGACTAAATGCGGCACTCTTGCTCGGTGATCCAAATGACGACGTTCGACTGATACCGCGGCGACCAGACTTTGAGGGAGAAAGGATTGTTGAGCAAGGAACAGACGAGCACACGATGCCGGACGTCTCCAGCACACCAACTAGGTCCGAGAACTCGCTGCGCGAAACTGGCGTGAAAATCCCGCTTTCGGAGCGTTCTAAGATCGTAGCATAATAAGTATAGAGTTGGGGAAGCTCGAGGATGCGGAGCTTGAAAGCCAAGCTCGTGCGTTTGGTGGGGGTCTTGAGCGGGGAATTTGAAATGGAGGATAAAGGGAGAGCGGCGTCCTTTCTCTTTGAGGCGAGGATGACCGCTAGTAGCACCAATCTCGATTGTAAGCCGAGGCTCCGGACCTTTACTGCTGTCTCACTATTGCTGGACTGGATGGCAGCGCGTGGGACGGAGGAGTTAGGGTGAGGGATGTTGGAAGGCAGGTACGCCTTGAGCGCGGCCAAAATGTGGTTCGGCGTGACGGGGGGCACGGGAGCCTCGAGAGGGTTTTCGACAGCAGGTGTGGGAGATGAGAGGGCAAGGTCGATTGCACCTCGAAGAACCTCGAAAAGCGTCCTCACGTCACCGGTTTGGGAGGCAACCTTTTTGGAAAGCAAGGTCAAGGGGCCGACAGGCAAGAACTTGTTGAGTTGCTCAGAGGTATCAGCGTCGGACAAGGGTGATAAACGCGCTTGTAGTACTTCGAGTAGTTGGGAAGCCGTGTAAGCGCCGAAATGGAGGGTCAGGACATTAGCTGCCTCGTCGTTTGACAAACTTGCGGAGACAGGAAGGGTATGCGTGTTTGCTATGCTAATGATGCGAACAGAAGAGTGCTTGCGAGCAAACGAGAAGATGGCGGAGAGGGCATGGGGTGATTTTGCAATATGATCGAGCTCGTCGAGAACAATGAGGCTGTGAGAGGTGCGTGAGTACGCGTGGAATGCTGCCAAAGGAGGTTGTACCATCTTCGCTCTTGTGAGGCTAGTATCTTGTCCAAAAGTCGCTTGCCCTTTGCCTTGACGCCTTTGGTCCGTTTGACCAACGTGGAATTCCCGATCTTTTCGCAAAGACAATCCCAGAGATCGTCCACGCTGTTCAATGCCATGCAATTGACTGTTATTACTTTGAGATCCTGGCAATACTCGAGGCCATCCAAAACGGAGTTGACGAGTGCTGTCTTTCCGGTTCCAGGAGTTCCGGAAACAAAGAGAGACGACTTGAATGGTACATCAGAATAATTAGCCTCGCGGGCAGACGCGACGAATTTTGTGATCACGTCGCGTTCGGCAGACCTGCCAGCGATTGTGAATGTCCCGTTGCACGTTGATCTGAGCAACGCGCGAACACGAGCGTGTATAGGGAGAAGGGCGACGGGGGGCATTGGGAAGAGGTCAAGGTCAGTGCAAATAACGCGTCAACAAACGCGTCTCGATCATGTTGAGGAATTCCCACGCCTTGATCGCACTCACCGGAGTTTGAAAACCCAGGCTGTGCGTGGCTGTGCAGGTAATCTGATGCCCTATAGTAAACCAACTACCATCCGGTCGAGAGGTAGACACCGGCGCCTCCAAAATAGCATGGATATCGCAAAATTACACCAGTGCACGAAGCGCCCCTTCTCTACCGTCTCACCTCCCCGTCGTCGCGCCCAGAATGCCCTTGGTCACCAGCGTGATCGATGACAAGTCCCCCCTGATTTCGTATGATACCACTTGGGTTGCTGGTACAGCCCAAGACCAGTATGCCACCGAGTACGTTCTCTGAATATGTTGCTGGACGTGGTCACCCATTCCCTCGACAGCTATTATCTCGGCACTTTCACAATAAACAATGTAACAGACGGCTCGGCAACGTTCAACTTCAACGGGACTGCCGTCTGGATTTATGGGGCCAACCGCCCAAATCATGGGAGTTACAGTGTTCAAGTAGACAGCGCAACCTATTCAGGTTTCAATGGCGCCGGGAACAACTTATTCCAGATATCTCTTTTCAACATTTCGTCGCTCAGCCAAGGGGCGCATAGTGCAAAATTGACAAACACAGCAACTGGAAGTCTTTACGTGGACATAGACATGGTCAGTCAAGCCTCCCGTCACACGGTCAAGTACCTAACGTCGCATAGATTGTGTGGCAGTCGCAAGTTGGGAATTCAAGTGATCAGTTAGTTGTCGACGTAGTTCAGGATACGGATTCCCGTTTTCAATACCAAGAACCAGCTTGGGGAACGACCTCCAGCGCACTCAACTTCAACTTGTTCAACAATGGAACTGGCCAGTAAGCGATGGCAACTGGTCAGTGTCAGCGCCGAGCTCATTGTCTTGATTGTCCTAGTGCCACACAAACGTACAATGCGAGTGTCACATTCACGTTCACAGTGGGTTCCTCTTCCTTCAAATCTGTCATCAATAACTTATGTACCATATAGGGCATGCTTGTTGTTTGGCGCATCGTTACGCAACTCTGACACATTTATCAGGCGAGGCTGTAAGCCTTTTTGGGACCTCCGGACCTTCCAATGGACCGTACTCGGCTCAATTAGATGGTGGCCAGACTGTGCAATATAATGCATCAACCGTTTACCCTACCAACTACGGGGCTATGATCTACCATGCCGATAATCTTGGCCCCGGTTCACATCAGCTAGTTCTTACCAACCTCCCTGATGCAAGTGAACAAATTTCTCAATTCCTTGGCATCGATTATGCACAGTTGTGGAATATAGCCGAGTACTTTGCCATCAATTCTATAATTCATTCACCTTGCTGACCAGGTTGTATGTTCTACAGTTCTACTTCTACTGGTACCACATCAACCTCGGGTGACTCCACAAGGTGTGCTCCAAGTACTCATGAATGCTTCTTTGTCTCATATTATTGAACTGGTGGCAGTACCTCGCAGAAGTGAGTGATATACTCGAGCGTAGTATGTGCACAGTTGGCTTACTTTATCCCTAGCAAGCTCAGTTCAGGAGCAATTGCTGGCATAGTTATCGCTGTCGTAGCCGCAGTTCTGAGTGCAGGAGCTGCCATCTTCTTCTATCGACGTTGGAAAGCTGCTTTGGCCACTCAGCATGACCTCTACCGAGCTCATACTACCCAGCAACGACCTCCCGAATCATCTACAGTGGCCCCGACTGGCTTTTCTTCGTCGATGGAAACCAGGAGCAACGCGAACTTTATGCGAAACGATACCTTGATCCAGGCCTTTTCTGAGAGGGCTCAACAACCAGCTAACGATTTTGCAGCACAACATGACGGAGCTGTCCCTATAGCATCCCGTTCTCGCGACTCCCGAAGCATCATTGACACAGTGAATTCACCAACCCAGGCTCTAGTAGACGAGGTGTGTCGATTTCGCCTGGTCAACTACTCCAAGGATGTTGAAATATGTTTCTACGCACAGGGTTTGGGACTGCGACCTCTCCCAGAAGCACCCGGAGGAGGCCTGTCACTGTCCGACGAATTTCCAAAACTCACGAGCTCGCGACACCATCAGAGTATGATGACAGTTGATGACAGCTCTGTTGCAGCCAGCGAGGTTCCCCCGCCGAACTACACCCAGGCAACTGGGAACGCGGCCACCACGCACGGATGAGAATAATTCATGCGCGATCGCTTTGCAGTTATTCATTTTGTCGTCACCTCTATCTTTTCACGCCAACGTAGCCACGCTGAACACCATACTCATTCTTGGTCATCCATGTTGTTACTGAAACTTAAATCGGTGGCTGTGCTGCCGTTATTCCTAGTTAGGCTTGCTCGCCATTCTGTGGACACCGGCGGTACATATTGCCCCAAATAGTGTACTTTCCTGCCACCACAGAGGTGGCGGCTCTGCTTACGTAGTAAGGTACGAGCGGAGTGGCAGAGCTAGGTCTTTGGCCAAGTGTCAGGAAGTGGCACAGCGTTTCTTGTCTTCTCGCCACTTCCTGTGCTCATCAACCCCTGAAAGCATAGCTCGCTCTCGGTTTTTCATCCATAGTCCTTGTTTCATTAGCTACTCTCCCTACTAACACACTCTTTATGTTCCATTCCTTTCCCTCGTCCCCTTGTCTGAGTCATGGCCAACCCAAGATTGGAGCAACCTCCCAACTACACAAGTGATGAGTTCGCCATCATACACGATGGCCTCAAGATCGGATATGGAGAAGACAACCAATAAGTTGTTGAAAGGCTACTAGTAGCTTGGGAAGAAAATCGCACCAGAAGAGCTGAAGCATGGACCGCAGTGCGGGAAGTAGAAGCTCTCATAGCTGAGGAAGCCGAGCTCGAGTGCAGAAGACTAGAAGAGGAGGCTGACAGGTTAGCCAACGAGGAGGCTGAGTGAATAGTGCGAAGCGGAGAAGAAGAAGCCAAAGAGGAATGTTTTTGAGCCTGGCACCTTGGTTGCTAGTATCCTAATCCTGCGCCCCTCACAATATGCCCTGCAGAAATTAACTTTGTTTGATTTCGTTGAACTTTGGTACTTTTCACCAGAGGGTTGCGCAGACGTGGCACAGAGTAATAACAAATCTCAAGCTGACAACACTTTCAGGCTATCCAGGGTCGATAACCTCCTCACCGTTAAATCAGTTGCTGCTGTCAGAGCATCTCAAAATGCACTGGCCGACCACGAACTTTCATTTGAGAGTTTCCTTCAAGCAAAGAACAATTTCCTTGTATACACCAGGAAAGCTGAATGGCCTGGAGAAAATGTTGATGCCCTCGTATAGAAGATGCAACCAGAGCCAGGATTGAACCGGCGACCTCCTAGGTTTATACCAGGTGCTCTACCCACTGAGCTATATGGTCAGGGTACCAATGTCAATGCCAGGGGGGCTAATCTAGCACTGTGGGATTGTACATCCACGGAAGTCGCTCCGTAAAACGGCGATGGGCAACAAGATCGTTCTCACGTATGCGGCCAGAGTCCGACGGGACTGGCATGATGAAATCAAGCATGGAAATGGCTATGACATCTCTATTATGGACAACGATCTCATGCGAGACGTGGCTTTCGAGGTCCAATCCAGTGACCATCAGAGAATGAAATCTAGGGTAAGCGAAATAGCAACAAAGCGGCTCAATGACTAATGTTCTCTTTAAAATATTGCCTCGTCCTTTCTCATGTACTATTCGTCGTACGTCTGATCGCTGCTGTGGGCTACATCCCAACCGATCGTGAACCTGATCACTGCCGTGGACCATGTCCCCACTGATCTGCATTGTTGCCCCTGCCATGGACTATGTCCCTACCGGTGCACGCTTACCCACTCCTCTCAAACTCTCCCTGTTGCATGACCGGCATGCATCCTCAAGATGGAGGAATTAGTTGCTCTAGCTGAGCCATCAGCCAGTTGGACCTGGCAGGATCCTGCCTCTTGTGCATCGCAATTCGACCAATGAAGTTCCACCTCCCATCCATCGTGTCCTGAACCACACAATTTTCGCAGCTTTCGCAAGTTGCATTCCTTATCCCCAGGCCCCTCTCGCGATCAGGGCCGTCCAGAAGGTAGACCAACTGCAAGGGCTCGTTCCCCATCGCGGTCCTTTCGTAAGCAATCCAAGGGTAGAAGCAACCTCTCCGTATGTCCACTGTGCCTCAGACGCTTCCTGCACTCAGTTGGTCATTGCCATTCAAAGGAATTATGGGATGGATCCCCAGCGCACTGCCGGTGCAACTCAGAAGGATCTCTCCTCAACCCTAAGGGCATCATCGTGTGCACTGATTGGCAGTGCCCCTTCGGCTGCTGCACCACACATAGTACCTGTTACAGTTTGACCATTGGTCACTCTTTTTCCTTTCCTTCCCGCTCAGTGGAGTCCTCTCACACCTCGCTCGTCCAAGCACTGTCCACTCGTTGTCCCAACCCCTAGCCGTTCTCCAGACGTCATAGCCACTGTGCGCTCCGTCTAGCAGGTGCCCCAACAGTCATGCCAACCTGGTGACTGTTCTCTCCCTTCTTTCGGACATGCATATGTGTGCCTTTCCTCTTTCGACAGACTTGGTCTGTGTGCGGCCACGCCTATTCTGCAGTCGTTCCTTTGAATCTCTTTGGACTTACTTTTGTTACAGTTTTTCTCCTTTCTCATCGTTTGTATCTTCTTTCCTTCGCTCGCCGTACTCATGTCTTCATGGGTATGTTTCGCTCGGACTGGATCCATTGTCTCCTCGTCGTAGACACATTGAATCCCTCTTTCTTCGTTTTATGATCGTCTCGCACCGTTCCCTGTCTACTACCAGGGGAGACACGCTCTTATCTTTGCTATCCCTTATCTTCTTATCATCGGACTTACCTCTCCCTAACTGGTTCTCTCATATCAGTTACGTGTTCCCAATTACTCACTGTTCTATCTGATTCTCTGATGTTCTCTGATGACGCGGCCCTTAGTACTTATACTACGCTGTCTGTATTTTGTACTCTATTCTTGATCTATGCAATCTAGCGTTGACTTGTGTCCTTGGCTGTCTGCCTCGTCCTCAGTCTCCTCTATCTCTTTGTTTCCTTGAGGCCTCTTAGTCCCTCAGAACTCCTAAGTCCTTCGACCCTTCGAGTCCTTATCTTCGAGACGTTGTGACTCCTCGTGAGCTCCTCCTCGAAGTTAGCCAATTGTCCCGCTTCGACGTTTGTCGACGTCTCGCGTAACAACTTTCTATTTCTGGTAGTCGCACTCTCTCAGTGACTGCTCCTTATTCCCCCATTCGGTCTGTGGCAGTCCCTGCCCATTATGTATTCCTCTGGAGTCGTACTATGGTACAGCTTGGTCTGTGCACATACTTAGTTCTCTATATAAGTAGCATGGTTTCCCTGTACTCGCTCCCTATCTGATTCTACGCAATCTATTGTGTAGCTCTCAAGGTCATCCAGCTAGGACTTTGTCACTAGTCTGAGAACACTAGGTCTGTCTAAGACTTAGTCAGGATTTCTACGTGTCTTCACACCACACTTGAGTGTGCACTTCAACTTTGGTTCTACGCATCAGCATAACAGTACCTCCCTCCACGAATTTTCTGGGTGTGGGGACTCGGTCATGGAGCCCAAACTTGTCATAAAGCTCAGACGAGTTAAGGCTCTCACACCATATATTCCTGAAGCTCGGGAGCAATCCCTTGCTGAGGCTGACCTTTCGAGTAAATATTCTACAATACCTGACGGCCTGCGCTTCGGCTTCGATGCAGGCTTATCTAGCCTGGCTCATTCCTATACTCCCCGTAATAGCCCCTCCATCGAGGAGCATAAGGATATATTCAGTGACATAATCAGTAAAGAATTCGCCAAGGGTTGCTACATTGGACCTTTTAATCAGTGCACTCTTGAGTCCCTAATTGGCCCCCTTCAGTCCACACCACTATCCCTGGTACCGAAATTGGGTAAACCGGGCAAGTTTCGTCTGGTGCAGAATCTATCATTCCCTTACAAATCCCAGAATTGTTTCATCTCCAAACTTGCGGGTCGACCCAGACCAATTCCCCACCCATTATAGCACCTTTCAAATTACATCCACCCAAATTTCCACTCTACCCCCAAGTTCGCAAGCAGCAGTGCAGGACGCAGCTGAGGCCTACCGAACTATTCCCTCTCACCCATCCCAATGGCCATCCCTCGTTGTCAGATTGAACAATGACCAATTCGCAGTTGATTCTTCACTTTGCTTTGGTTTTGCCCCCTCTGGTGGAATCTATGGCATAGTCGGCGCAGTCGGGGTATACATAATGCGATCCCGTGGGATCGGCCCTATAGCCAGATGGGTCGACGACCACATGTTCTTCTGCATCCGGCGAGAATACCTGGCCACATATGTACAACCAGGCACGTGAGTCATTGGCTCACCAAATTGCCAAACGTGGTGGCCCCGTCTCCAAAGGGGGGCGCACATGGTTTCAGGGATGAACACTCCCAAATGGTACAACAGAAGAGTTCGATGAGGATATGAAGTTCCCTTTCAAGGACTTATCCCAGGCATCCCTGCGACCCGATTCAGATGTCCTGTTCTGCTATAACTTAGATGATATTGACAGAATCTCCGAACACCTCGGAATACCCTGGGAGGCCTCCAAGGACATCCCATTCTCTGACTCCCCTGTATTCATTGGACTTGTATGGAGACCTAGCCGACCGTACGGTAACCCTGACAGAGTCCAACTTGAAGTGCCTGAAATATTTAAATGCAATCTCGAAATGGGAACAGCGCCACACGCACACATTGCAGAATGTACAGAAACTGCACGGAAAATTACTTCACGCATCCTTAATCTTCCCACCAGGGCGAGCATACCTCACCAACCTTAAGGCCATGTTATCTATCATTGGGGACAACCCGTTTAAGCCGAGGACACCTCCCCATGATACCCCAGACAATCTAAAATGGTGGAAAGAAACTTTGTTGCCATCTCCTCTACCTGCCATCCCAATCCCAAGCTCCCAGCCCACCCACAATTTCCATGCCTTTTCCGATGCAAGCTCCAGCATCGGGATTGGAATCATCATTGGCGACTGGTGGTGAGCCTGGTGTTTTGTCGGTGAATGGAAAAAGGACGGGCGAGACATTGCTTGGACAGAGGGCATCGGTTTCGAACTGCTCGTCCAAACAATCGTCGAAACTGGACCCCCCAGCCTTCATTTCCAGGTATTCGGAGACAACAGTGGCGTGGTTGAAGGCTGGGCAAACAGTCGCAGCCAGAATAAGCACGTTAACCCCATATTCAGATGACTGCACACACTTCTACAAAACACTGGGTGCCAGGTCATCGCACGTTACGTCCCTAGCAGTGGCAACCCAGCGGATCCCCTCGAGAGGAGTATACCCCCCGCAAATCACCTCCTTCCGAACACTCGGATCCCAATCGATGCGCAACCATTCCTCCGAGACACCATCAGCGCGAGCGGCACCATGTGCAAGCCACTTATGTTTGCTCCCAGCAGCACTAACATCAGTGTCTGTGCCCAACAACTCTGACAATTCCTTACCAACAAAACCTAAACCTGGTGGGTAGCGTGTCCCCTACGCTCAATCACGGCACCGCCCCGTTGCACAGCATCACCACTAACAATGCTCATTCGCTTTTCTAGCCCCCAATCCACTCCTAGCCCCTTCCCATCTGCAACCAGTATGCAAGGTGAAAGACCGCCTACACAGGTGGTGGGCCCTGAGTGAAGTTGAATCCGACGCTTTGCTCAAGGCTGCATCGTTGCTGGCCCCCCTGTCATCTAAGAGATCCCCTAGGGAGACATACACTGTAGATATTATAAACAGCATTCAAACGCAACTCGACATCTCTATTCCCCTTCATGCCGCAACTTTCGCGTGCCTCACCACCCTTTTCTATGCCACTGCTCATACGGGCGAATTTACCACCAGAACCCTTACCTCCTTTGATCCACTCACCCACATCAAGCCCTCGGATGTGTGGACGCAGCAGGACAGGCAGGGGAACGTCGTCACAAACTTCCATCTCCCTCAAATGAAATCAGCGCCGGGCAGAGAAGACGTCAACTGGGCCAAGCAAGCTGGCCACTCCGACCCATCCAGCGCCTTTGAAAATCACCTCTCGATCAACGTCCCTCCGGTTAGCGGCCCACTATTCGCATATTGTCATGGTAAAGGCCATAAGCCTCTTATGAAGACTAAGTTCTTGGGAATACTCAACATAGCCTTGAAAGCCACTGGAAAACCTCCTCTCCAAGGCCACGGCATCCGCATCGGGTCAATGCTAGAGTATTTACTTCGGAACATTCCATTTGACGTTGTGAAGGTCAAAGGGAGATGGGCGAGTGACGCGTTTTTACTGTACTTACGATGCCATGCGCAAATACTCGCCCCATACATGCAAGCACAACCAATCCTCCAAGAATCGTTTCTCTGTCTTACACTGCTGCCCGTTCGTTAATCCTCGTGAGTATCCCTTTCATGGTTCTCCTCCTAGTTTCTGGGCCTGTAGCTCTCGCTGCACGTGTCGCAGAATGACTATGGCATCGGGTCAGCAGCTCACCTCCAGCCCAGGTTAGTCTTTGGAGCCGGACAGCACTTCGCGCTGCCACCCAACCTCACCCTTTCTCATATCACGGTTGTATCAACATCCGATGTATTCTTGTATCTAGGAACTGTCATGTATATACATTCATTTACTTGACAAGTTCTTTCTTTCCTTTGCCACTCACCCAAGCGACAACCAAAGATGCTCCCCTGCTGGAACTCTGCTGCTCGGCAATGCTCAGCACGGTAATTACCAACCAACATGATTCTTCACACTCTGCACTGCTTCCTACCAACTTCCCACACCCTTTGTCTCTCCCCTCCATCACTGTCAACATTATGCATGATGTCCAGTGCCCACCCAGTGCCGTGTCCATCATTCCACGCCTCTACCAGTCTCATTGATCACTGCTGTTCACCTCCACGCCTCCTGTGCCTATTATATTGCTTTTGTCTTTGTGTTGTCGCCACCCCGTCCTAGTGTTGCTGCAGCTCAGCTCAGCTCAGCTTGGCTTGGCTTGGCTATCATCATCTTATGGAAGAGCTCAGTTATCTATCACTCAGCTATCCCTCATACCCAGTTCAGCCCAGCTCTGTTAGTCAACTTGGCCGACCATAGCTGTTCTGTTGGCTGAGGCCGGCTTGAGCCAGCTATAGTTGACTTAATATACAATACCAAATGCTTGACTGACAGTTGAGTCAAAACCAATGACAAGTCAAACAAAAAATATATATCATGATTTGGTATTGTACAACATACAGTTCATACCTTTGATGGACAAAATTCCAACAAGCATCAGCAAACCAACCCTACCCATTACAGAACTGAGTATTGAAGTACCAGGCATAGACTAGTCTGAGGAGAGGAGTGACTAGTGCTTACCAGTTGGTTTAAACACTGACACAATAGCATGTAGCCTATCAGCAAATCATAACTTAGCTGTGCTGTGCTGTGAGGCACTGCACAGCTTGTTATAGTTCCGATGGTGTCACAGAAAGGTCCCCCCCTGTGCAGACTTAGCACAGAACCCACAACACTGTACAAATTTGGAAAAGGTGTGCAGCCATGACAGGAATCCAAGGTGCTGTACAGATTTGGAAAATCTGTGAGTGCTGCATGGCTCATAGAGCACCTACAGTTCAACAAAAGATTTCTTTTTTTTTGGGGGGGAGAACACTCATCACAATGTTCAAGGAGTACAAAAAAATGATATTATATTCTACCTATGACAACATGTATATGTACACTATGTGGATGGCAAACCTCGTGGATGTCGTTGTTGCTGTTGTCTCAGTGGGGCTGGTGGTGCCACAGCACTCATTGTTGTTGCTGCTGTTGTGGTGGTGGTGGTGACACAATAGTAATGGCAGCAGCAGCATCTCAGTGGTGCTGGTGGTGCCACCATGCCATTGTTGTTGTTGCTGTCATGGTGACACAATAGTAATGGCAGCAGCAGCATCTCAGTGGTGCTGGTGGTGCCACCATGCCATTGTTGTTGTTGCTGTCATGGTGACAGCTGTAGTAACGGTGGCAGCATCTTGGTGGTGCTGGTGGTGCCACTGTGCCATTGTTGTTGTTGCTGTCGTGGTGGTGACAGCCCCACTGTGGTAGCGTTGTCATCATCATCATCATCATCATCATCATCATCGCTGTGGTGGTGGTAGTGGTGGTGAGTGGTGGTTGTGCCAGTGTGGTGGTTGTGGTTGTGCGGCAACGTGGTGGCATTAGAACTTAGCGCTGTCAACATGGAAGTCCACGCTCATTACAAAAAAGTGACAAGTCCCACGATTACAACGGTTTTCAAAACAATGTGGAAAACAGTTTTCAAAAAATCATGCCCTGGTAACCGCTGGGGCGGGACCCCGAACTTGTTTTAGTGGGCAAATCGCACTGCTGTGTTCAATCTCTGCCACAATAGTCCTTGCCCTCCACCCTTTGCCCACCCCAATCTTTGTTGATGACCTGGACACCAATAACTGGCACACAAGCCCACCCAACCTGTGTGTGGGAGATCATAGTATTACAATAGTTTCTTCGACTAGTTAGATGTATTATCAATCTATAGTGAAAAATATTTACACTGCCAGAGTTCTTACTGCAATCTACAAGTGAATAGTATGTTGAACATGTACTATACTATTTCATTATTATTGTAGTGTAGTGTAGTTTACTATATATGGTTACTGCTATTACATAAGCGAACCACCAGTACATATATTCGAACTCAGTGTCTGAGTTCTAATAACATCTCTTCCACTTACCACTATGTGCCATTACAAGTGTTTAACCCAACCGGTGCACACTAGTACTTCCTACCTCATACTAGTCTATGCCTGGACTTCAACAGGTTATGAGCCCTGATAGCAAAGCATCACATTGCACCTAATGGCTGCAGCGACTGCTAGCTAGTCAGACCCAGTTCAAACACTGTGCAGAAACACTGCATGTGTATAAACCTTTGATGGCACCATGTCCCGCTGCTTCACGTGTAGGGCACTGATATGGGGAGACTATGTCGGTTCGATATGCAGACATGTTTGCATTACAGAACTTACTATGTCTACTTCCTCCTCCAAGACCACTCTGCCCATCCTCACTGGCACCAACTGGAACCAGTGGTGGCCCTCCATGGCCGCCTATATTCAGGCAAGCGGATGCTTCTGGTTGGCTGAGTTCCCCAAACCAGTCCTCACGACTTCACCCCCTCCTACCAAGGACGAGTGGGACTTTTATATTCAGTGGATGAAGGTGAACAATACTATTGTTGGCTTTATCAAACACTCACCCACTGTCCGGCCAGTCTCTACCAAGGGACAGGTGCACCACCCTTCCACGCCAGAATCCAGGAAGTGTTCTCTCTGGCACACCGCCTTGAGATTGAACCTTTCATGGAAACTGTTACGGTTTAGTCGTTGGTCACTCTTTTTCCTCTACTTTCCGCTCGGTGGAGTCCTCTCTCACCTCGCTCACCCAAGCACAGTCCACTCGTTGTCCCAATCCCTAGCCTTTCTCCAGACGTTGCAGCTGCTGTGCGCCCGTCTAGCAGGTACCCCAACAGTCATGCCAACCTGATGACTGTTCTCTCTTCCTCTCTCCCATTTCGGACATGCATATGTATGCCTTCCACTTTAGTCCACTTGGTCCGTGTGTGGTCACTGGTCTGTGCACATACTTAGTTCACTATAAGTAGCACCGTTTCCCTGTACTAGCTCCACATCTGATTCTACACAATCTTATTGTGTAGTTCCAAGGTCATCCAGCTAGGACTTTAGTCGCTAGTCTGAGTTCCTAAGTCTCTCTAGACTTAGCGGGATTTCTGTGTGTCTTTGCACTACACTTGAGTGTGCACTTCAACTTTGGTTCTACGCATCAGCGTAACAGAAACTATCCGTGATCTGGACAGTGGGCTGCAAAACCATGGGCCCAACTTCTTGTATCCGATTCCTGCAACGTTCCCATCTGCGCACATTGCTTCCTCCTCCACTGTCACTATCAACAGCCTTCTGCCAGTCGCCAAAAGGCTTGAGCCTATTTACGAGTCGGAATCTGACTCTCCTCCTCCCACCAAGCATTCTAAGCGCTTGTGCAAGAAGGCCACCATGGCCCCTCCTGCAGAACATTGGGATGAAGATGACATCACCAACATCTATGGTTCAGATGGTGGAGATGATGGCTTTGTCCACATGTGCTCATCAGTACATTCCTCCTCTTCCACACCACACAATTTGCTAACAGCTGCTTCTGCACTTACAGTTAGTAGTTATATACATATCTGTGGTAGTGTACTCCCCTGCAATGAAATTCATCGCAGCTGTAAGAAGTGTGAACATCATCAGGACGATTTTAAGTTGCATTGGAATCTCGATTCAGGTGCTTCAATGCACTTTACCCCTTTGAGGGATGCCTTTACATCTTATACTAAGTGTAGTAAAGAAGAGCGCCTACCAGTACAAACTGTGGCAGCTACCATCTATGTGGAAGGAAAAGGAACCATCCATTTACGATGGGTCGATAGCTGTAAGCGCTTGCATGATATTGAGCTGCATGACATTGGGCACATCCCTAACTCCGGCGTCAACCTGATTTCCCTTGGGGACCTGCTACAAGCAGGAGCTAAAGTAACTGGAGAAATGAACACCATCACTGTGACATATGGCAACAGTGATATACTGGCGCCCTTTACCATTGGCCAATTAGGCCGTAACATGTACACTTTGAAGGCCTCTCCTGTTCACTCTCATGCCCACAGGACGATCAACTATGAAACAGTCCATCGCAGACTTGGACATCCTTCAAAAGAGGTTGCTAAACATGCCAAGCAGCATACTTCTGGGCTCTGTCAAACACATGATTTTTCCACTAAGAAAGGTTGGAGGTAGGAGTCATCGAGAATTCTCGGGGTGTGAAAAATCTCGGAGATGGAGAGAGTGGGGGAGTGAGTGGCAACTTCGGAACCACGGAGTTGGACTTGCCTGAGGGACTTCGGCTTCAGTGTATGTATGTGCTGCGCCTAGTTTAAGTTACGGTGTCCCTAATTTCTATTGTTATTCCAAAGTCTACCAAGGGAGATTTGCGGAAGTCCGAGGCGCACCAGCGCGGCAACACCGAGGATATCCGAGTAAGCTCCGAGGCTCGGAGATGGTAGACGTTGAGTGGCTGCGGAGGTGCAGCGGTGTAGGAAACATACATACATTTCCTAGTGTTGCAGATACTGCTTTCATGCCGACGACACTTATCCCTCCCTTCCACCTGTTCCGGTTCAGGACAAGCATACTAGAGTTCTGGGATGGTGCTTCCAGTTGCTTCCGGCTCGGAACACTGCTACTAAGCTTGCCAGAACATTCCTTCAGGTTTGGAACCATTGTTGCCACTCAGAACTTCCC
>JBBPNE010000581.1:0-17225 GCA_038090735.1 Xerocomellus amylosporus | reverse complement strand
GCAACAGCCATTCGAGTCCGCGTTCGCTCTCCACGACGGACGCTTTACAATCCAACGCATCATCGGGTGTGATTTGAAGAATCCTGAATTTTCGTATCTCTCTGCGTGTCATACGACTGCCGGAGATGAAGACAGTCCGGATGAGGTGATCCATCTCGCGTCGGCGATGCAGTTTATTGGTTTCCGTTCTGTGATTGGAACGATGTGGGCGGTGGACGATGGAGAGACTAACAAGATCACGTCGACTTTCTATAAGCATATGGTGGACGAGACTGGTCGTTTGAATCATACCCGCGCAGCGTTCGCGCTGAACAAGACGATGAAATTTGTGCCTGGCATACCATTCGATCAACGGATTCTTTATATCCATCTCGGTGCCTAGCTCTAGTTCAACTTGTATCTTCGTTCACTTTCTCAATTTGGGTCGCTCGTGCTCGCTGTGTGTAATTGTTATCAAATATACTATTTTTTTTTTCGTGGTTCATGCGAGGCGCAATATACATAGTACATCAGATCCTCGCCCTTGTACTCGACCCCGAATACTGGACGAGAGTGTTCCACTCGATCCGATTCTCCAAGGGCATCGATGGGCCGTTTTCTGAGACGACATCAAGTCCTGCGTTTGGGTCCTGGTCGTCCGCAAGTCTCAAGATCATGTTCCTGTGACCAAAGAATCCGTCGACAATCATTTGTGGTATGCCTCGACGCAAGCGCCGCTACGCAAGGCCGAAGAAAAACTCCGAGCAAGCAGGAACAGCTTTGCCTAACTTCACATGCCTGACTTCACATGGCTGTTCAACGGAGACCTGGAGTGGAGGCAGCCGCCAACAGTGGGGGGTTCGGGTTTGCGGACCGTTCCTCCGGTGGTGCGCTGAGTTTGAAAAAAGTGACGAAGAGTCGAAAACGACGTTCCTTCAAGCGGAATCGTTGCCCTACTGTATGTAAGTATCATCACGATGAGCTGAGGATCCCAGACATTTCACACAAAAGTCTTTTCCACAGTATTTCGTCTACTCACGGGACGACAATTTTTGCATAATATCCGACGATTAACCCAACGTTCCCGTGTAAAGTGCTACTCTCACAGAACGCACCACTCTCTACGCGTACTAGTTCGGTACTAGAATGTCTGGACCACCGCGTGAGTCAAAGTCGTCGCCTTTGTCTACCCCTTCTCCAGATCCCCCTACTCGGACCCCACCAGAAGAGGGGACGCAGTGGGAGTACAAGGACTGTATTTCATGTAGAGTCGTCGGGACAGGCGCACTCGGTTTGACGGGATTGTATGCGTTACGCATGGCTCGCCCACAAGCGCCAGGCAGCCGCTTTGGGAAGATGATGATGGCTGGGATTGGGGTTGGTGAGTCGACTTACTTCATGGTCTCGTTACATACTCTCCGTGTCAACCCCAAGTGTTTCGAACCTTTATCAAGCCGGAAAGAATTAAATCCATGTACTCATACGCATACACCCTTCTTCCAACAGGATTTCTGGCTGGCAGTGTGGTGAGATGGAACATGACCCCCACAGAAATGCTGGGGACGTTTACCGGCCAGTTCCGTGGTGCTCCGCAGCAACCTGGATCATAATTCAGTCTGCAACATCTCGCGTAGTTTGTTACATACCTTGCGTCTGGGATAATCTCGAACGTGGTCACTGCTTTCGCTCAGATTTGGCATGCGAGAGTCTCCATAGCGGCAGAAAACCCCTGAATCGATTCGAATTAACATGGTGGGTTGCTTTCACCCTCCTCACCCCTTCGGCTCCCTAAAAAAACACCAGGAACGTGTCCCGTAGGCATAAACATCTGTAAGAGTTTCTTTGGTTCAATAATTTTGCAGGCCGGACAAGTCGTACACTCGGAATCAGGGGTTATCTTTCCCTTTGCAATCGATAACGTAAGCACCGTGAAGAAGTTACAGGGCGATCACTGATAAACTTGGATTTCTTCCCCATCCTTCGATTTAGATCATCGTGAAAACATCCCACAGCTGAAACGAAGACGAACGGTGGACTTGTATCCTGAGCCACTCGTTTTCAAAAATTACCATACTGGGTAATTTTGGAAAACATGTTCCGACGCAATCAAGCATTTCACCTTATTCGTACCATGCCCGCTAGCCGAGTGGCTCACTCTCCTACGCGAGTGGCACCCCCCTGATGTTTAGGCCTGTCAATGCGATTGCTGCCTAACAGGGTAATTTTCTTTGTGGCTGTGAAAAGTTACTCCGACGCAATCATACTGTTCAATGGCCAAGATGTGGACTGCTCAATCCTATAAATCATCGCGTGGTGAGGATGGCTTGGTTCATCCCCAGCGCCTACCTTCCACTCGGTGGTCACGCGACCAATCTTTTTCCCCTTGCGGCACGTCTATTGGTCCCACCCACCCACCATCCTCTTCTCGATCACCCCTTTGACTAGAATTCAGATTCAACGTCATGGACACATCTCGAGCCTCTGTATGTGCTCTATTAGTATCGCGCCGACGCGTCGCTCACACATCCTATTCAGACCGCCATTAACTGCCCTACATGCGGGAAGACCATCAGTCGCAAGGCTGACCTACCTAGGCACATGAAGACCCATTCGACCAACTTCGAGGAAGAGTTGTACGTGCACCGTACAAGGATATTCTTTCGCGACGCGACACTGACCTGTGCCTATAGAATGCATACTTGTCCCTACGTTGGTTGCAGTTATAGGGCTCTGCAGCGGTCGAACCTGATGACCCATCTCAACGTTCAGTGAGTGTGCCACGGATGAAGTAATACACGACTCACGCGTCTTATAGCTCTCGTGAACGCCCGAACAAATGCCCTGCAGAAGGCTGCGAATTTAGCACGACGGACCCTGGTTCCCTCACTCGACACCGGAAAAAACGCCACGACTATGAGCCGAAAGGAAATTCTTCTGGGAGCCATCCCACTGCAGAGCCTCGAAAGGCAGCGCGTAAGCGTCGTCGGAATACCCCATATACCACCACTTTCTCGCCTAGCGTATCGACGCGTTCGGTGCCGACAGACCCATCCAGCCCTTCTTCATCTATTCTGCTCAGCGACGACCACGTAGAGGAGAGCGGCAAGAACGCCTCTTCGGCATACAGTACTAAGTTGATCACCAAACGCGCACAGGTTAACGACTCACACCTCGCGCCGAATCCCCGCCCCGAGAACGCTCTTCTCCATTCGAGATTATCGACTGCATCGGAGGCACCCGCGGCGGAGCACCCACATGCACAACTGCCCGTGCCCGAGCGGGAGAAGCTCCCTGCCGTTGGCGCGGTGTCTGAGGTGTTCGTTAGCAAGGAGATACTCGACAACTTCCTTGCCCGGTTCAATGACTGGCAGTCCCCTGCCTCATCTCTCCCTACGCCCATGGTTTCGTACAGTGTCGAAAACATACCTGTGCCTGTACCCACACGCACAACCCTCCCCCCGTATACCATCCACGATGCATATATACCCACTCCCGCAGCCCTCCCACCGTATGCCGTCAACAGCGCATCATTACCCACCTCCGCTTCGCTCCCCCCGTATGCCGTCGACGATGCATATATACCCGTACCCGCATCCCTCCCTCCACATGCCGTCGACAATGCATATCCATACATACCCGCTTTGCTCCCCCCGTACTATAATGCACCTATACCCGCACCCGCCTTCCTCCCCCCGTATGCCGTCAACAATGCACCCCCATCGGCATCCCAACCCTCGTATGAGGTCCAGTCCATCGTAGACAACGCACCTTACGAGTATTGCTACACGTCGTTCGATGCTCAGTGGTCACAGCCCGATTTCGCCATCCCAGATATGGGAGTCTACCCTCGGGCCATCTACCCTCAGGATGTTAACCAAGGCTACTGTTACACCTCTCAAACGGGGACGAATAACTTCGCGATGCATGGGCTCTATGTGAACTAGGCCCAGTCTCGCTGCATCTATTCTCTTTTTTCTTTCTTTGGAATCGCTCAACTGGAACACATTTGTATCGATAGCCTTCGCACGCGTACTTCATTTCTGCATTACATTTGTATCAGCATCACATTGACACCCACTGGGTATCTTATTTCGTATCTATCCATCATGCGTACACGGTATCGCATGTATCGGCTTGGGTATCTCACATTGTCATGTTTTTATCACCTCGATAGCCGTATTCGAATCAGACCAAAATTTGGGTGGTTCTAGCATCATTGTGAATTTTGAAGCTGGAGTGCTTGAGCTCCAAAGCAAAGGACAAGTCATGTTGGACCAACTCCATACACAATCCGGCTTGAGACGCCTCCCATTCTCCTGCAAGGCATACTATGTACCCGTGCCCGCAGTGCCAGTGGGGAGGATATTGCATCGGACCTGTGACGTAAACCAAGTTAATCGTATGGTTCTTTTGATCACATGTCCCAAACTCTGAGCGCACAGCCTGAGGAGTCCAAAGCTGCAGAAATTGGTGTCCGACGGCGACCGAGGTCCGACGGAGAAACAGGTCGGGCCAATGACCCAGAGTCTCTGCGGGGTAGTCTACAGGTCGTTAACCTTCCTCACAGATGCGGCTTCTTGGAGGCCAACGATCAAATCAACACAGCATTGGCGCGGTTTGTGGCGTTCCAGAAAGCAGACTCTACATATTACTGTATTCCGGATGCTGCGGCCACAACCGTCCCCTGTACAATCCCCTTGTGTTTCACCCGTTCGTTCTGTGGTGCGTGTGATACCGAATTGCGAGTTATAGGCATTCCGTAAGTGTTTATGGCGTGCTGCGTGATCTGCATAGTGTTTCGCAAGTTGCTAACCCTGCTTACTAGTTGTCACCTACACTCGTTCGCGGTCCAACGGTATTTCGTTGTCTTAGGGTCACTGTATCGGAACGGCGGCTGCGTCTCCCTGCTCATCAGTCTCCTCGGTATCAGAAGCCGTGACTGGTGTCAATAGCATTGGAAGGAGTACGTGGATTTCTCTCAATAACGATTCATTCCCAATCGTTTGATTGCACAGTGGAAGATACTGTTGATCGCAATGGTGTGCGTTTAGTGCACGATTCAGATGAACTGTGCACGGACTCCCATGTTACGTATGGTTTCCTTCGGCAGTACTTTGATTTCGTGGCTGTGGAACGAGAGCCCCTGCAGTTTCGGACGGTTTACCCCCTCGGTGCCTTTTTGCTGTTGTTCGTGGATTGCGAGACGAAGTTCCCCACGAAGGAAACTGAGCTCGACAACAACGATGTTGCTTTCATTCATTCTCTTCCCTATTGCTACAACTGTCTACTACCACTCGACTGAATCCACATAATCATCGTTCCTCGGACTTACAACTCACTAAGTGTGTCCATCATCGTCCCGCGTGTTGAACTTGCGGGTCCAGGGAGGGCCGTGGAATTTCAACCGTGCAGTGCATTGGGGTGTTTGGTGTCACCGACGTTTCCCGAAATAGGTAAATTAAGAAGCTAGAAGCCTCAGGCAGCACTGCATCGCGCAATTGAGTGCGAACGTCTGCCAGCTTTCTGTAAGGGCGGGACCCGAACAAACCTGGGACCCTTCCGTGATGCAGCACTGCTTCCCAACCACCATTCACTCGAACTCTAGTTTTAAAATCAAAGGCTTGCGATTTTTCGGAAGAGGACAGACCGTCAAGAGCTGAGGATCTTTTCCACAACAAATGACAATGCGACACCCCAAAGTGCTGACACGTCTATTTCCCAGGTGGTATCTCAAAACCACTCGAGAGCAAAGAGGAAAGGAGGCACGAGTCGAGGTCAATCAGCGGGCATTGATTGACAAAGTGCTTGCACGCTATTCCGGAGAGTTCACCTGTGAGGGCCATATTGTTCATAATCGATCTGTTGTCGTTCACAGTCCTCATGTTGTTAGTATTCCGGGAACTCCTCCAAAACGCTGACGATGCTACGTCTTCAACTGTCGAGATTCACTTTGACACTATTGTGTACCAACGACGCGCAAAAGAAGAAAATACCCGCTCACCGGTGTCTGATCTGAATTTTACCGATGTAGAGGTGCCCAGTCTTCTTGGCATTTATTCCCTTTCTGACGTACTGAAATTTTCGTCGACAAGGTCGTACAGTGGACATTCAGAAACGATGGGAAACCATTCGACGAGAGGGACTGGGAGCGATTACCTAGAATCGGTGTGCAATTGTCTCTTCTGCCTTTAAGTTTTCTACATTTTGACTTCACTCAGCCGAAGGCAACCCCAGTCCAGAGCAAATTGGCGCGTTTGGCGTTGGTAAGTCTACTACAACCTCATAGTTAACACTAGATAACTTTTGATAGGGTTTTACAGCTTATTTTCTGTGACGGAAAGCCCTTGCGTTTCATCCGGAGGTATGTAGTTTGGGGCGTTTGCGATCTCGTAGATATAACCCAGCTGCAGGTCACGAAATGCGGTTTTACTGGAAGAACAATGACAACCAGGTACCGGAACTATAGATTGTTAGGACCAAAGACCTCATTCTACCACCAGTTGTATGTCCGCCGTCGTCCCCTCCTACAAGATGGAGCCACGGATCATTGGACAACATTTGAGATGCCGCTGCGAGAACCTGGTCCGATACCGCCTCTATTGGACCTCATGCGATTTCTTGCATCATCAATTACTTTCATGGTGAACCTAAGGGCTGTGGATGTGTTTTTCGACGGTCATCACGTCGGGTATGTCAACAAGTCACCAGAACCTGCTCGAACCATCAACCTACCCAAAGAAATGAAACGGTCTAGCCCCAAGAACATCATGCACGTGAAAGAAGTCCAATGTCATAGTGAGTGTGCTTATCCGATAGTGTGCCCATCCTGATTGTTGTGACCAACTAGGCGTGGCGATCGGAACGGAGATCATGAATGCAGCGTATGCCTGTTCTGGGGCAAAAAATCCATTGCCAATGGAGACTGTCATGTCTCGAGTGGATCTCACAGTGTTCAGTGCGGAGGTGGATGTTACGGTTGACGAAAAACTCTCAGGAGAATTACACCGGTGTATGAAAAAGAAGCCACCATCGCAGCTAAAGTATAGTTTGATTTATGTAGGTTATTGCACTAATTGCACTCTCCAATGCCCACTGATCGGTGATGCCAAGACTGGGAAAGATGAATATGATCGTAGTTCTGAAGCGCATCGGAACTGCCATCCTGAGGGGGAAATCTTGCAGGGGTTGCGCGCAGACCTTGAAGGGTGCGTCGTAACCTGTATGACATTCGAAGATCTTCGCTTACAAAGTCTAATGTGCAATAGGGATAAGTACACACGCATCTTCGTTGTTCGTGCCCACTTCATTATGTCTCCCATTTCCATTATTGATGAACTTGACTAGGGTCACGCCACCGGACAAACAACAGGCATTGGAGGTCACATGGCGTCCCACTTC
Organism: Xerocomellus amylosporus; assembly: GCA_038090735.1. Classification (NCBI taxonomy): domain Eukaryota; kingdom Fungi; phylum Basidiomycota; class Agaricomycetes; order Boletales; family Boletaceae; genus Xerocomellus; species Xerocomellus amylosporus. The sequence continues at coordinate 9,848 of JBBPNE010000581.1, read as the reverse complement.
ATCCCTACTGTCGAGCGTGAATCGATTGATTTTGTGTAAGCCAGTAGTACTTTGGCGATTGGTAACTACTCACGCGATGTCTTAGTGATAACTATGTTTCCGGTGAGTATCCTTCACCGGGGGACCAAGATGCTGACTCATCATCGCTTACTAGTCTGGAATAAGGAACTGTTATACGTCGGAGGTTTCTTATCTCGTGCCGTATATGAGCTAGAGCTCTCTGATATCCAACGCCTTTGGGAGGAAGCGGCTACAGGTACCCTCCACCCCCAACCATCGCCCAGGTCTCACGATCATTTGCACTGGCGCTTTCTTCATGTTCTCAAATTCTTCGCCTTCCACCACTCAACACCCTCGTCAAAGGTTGCTCAGGTACTACGTGACTCATTCTACGAATGCTATGCTTCACCCCTAAGGCTACTCTCTTCCGTTGGCGTTCGTGTGGCTCCAAACATCAAAGTGTTTGATCCGCAAGTTGCCAAGTTCCTCAACTCTCTCCCGATGCTCTCGGAACACGTCGGTCGGGAAGCTGCCCGCAATATCGAGGCCCTACCGGGCCCACATAAGATATCACCTGTAACAATCAAGGATGTTCTACGAGCCCTATATGGACATCCCCTTAGCGAAGAAAAATTGATTTTTTGTCTCCAATGGTGGTTAGGGTTAGAACGAACCGATTCGAGCTTGAGTGCGGCCGAGTTATTAAACGCCGTTGCTTTCAATGACGCAGGTGGAACGGTTCATTCGCTGTCCCTAACGGAATACTTCATCGATAGGGAGGATCTTGGAGTCCACATCCCACTCGATGGACCGCTTCCTACGTCTCTGATCCCCCTCAACATCAGCACGCATTTCACTCTCGCAGAACTTACCACCCTCGGCTGGAGGGAGCTCACTATCATTGACTGGTTCCAATACATTTCGCGCGCGGATATTAAGCTGGACGATCCGATACATGACTTCACTAAGTCACCTAATTGGGCGGAAAATGTCCTGTACATCCTTTCGCGTGCATGGTCCTCTCTTTCGGATGAGGTTCGTTGTGCAGTGAAGGCGGTATTTGAAGGCACGGACTGTATCCCCACATCCCATGGTCTGCGTCACCCGGACGACTCCTATCTTCCCATTGCAAACGACACTCTGTTCCGTAAACTCGGTTTACCGGTAGTCACGTTCACGGCTGGATTCGAACTTGATGGAGAGTTGAGACGATTGCTTTTGTTTATTGGGGTTCAAACACATATTCCACTGAACCTTCTTTCGGATCGGCAAGTAAGCACCTTGTTATGTTAATATGGTCACTAACTCGGCGTATTTAGAATGCTGGACACTGGGGAATGGAGTACATCTGATTTCATCAACTACCTAGTCCGATTGTCTCCTCCATTGACCACGCAACAGATTTCTACACTGAAATCGTCCAAGCTCTTCTCCAGGGAATATTTTCAGCATAGCGTTGGCAGTAGGCCTCGCTGTTACGCCGACGAACTCTACCCGCCAGTGGAAATCTTCCGTCAACTTCAGCTGCCCGTGATCGACTGGGATAAGTCCAAATGGATGAATGAGTCAGACGAAGGTAAGGATGACACACCCCTTTATGCCTGCTCGAAATGCTAGCGTGATGTCTAGCTGAACTCTTGTATCGCCTGGGTCTACATCCCCACCCACCTCTCGAGATAATCATAGGACTTTGCGCCTCATCAAATACTTCAGTCGGCGGAACTGCTTTCACGTATTTTTGCGACAACCTCCAATCAAAATACCTCGAGTATAATCCAGAGGACTTTCAAGATGTCGAGTTTATACCAGCAGAGAACAAGGAGGGCACTTGTTTGAAATGTCCTGCAGATGTATGGTGAAGCATCTTTGTCGTCGAATCGTTGCTAATGCCTCATTGCAGGTATTTTTGGGTGCTCAGTGGAAAGCGCTTGGCTTTTCCATTGTACAGAATGACTTTCAGAAAGTCATCAGCGAACTAGGTATCCAGCGACACCCACCCCCATCGATGCTTTTCGACTTGTTGGAGACAACTCGTCCTCCCAATGAAGAAACAGCCCGCGAGTGGTATGAATGTTTGTCGGAGTGCATTCAGAGTAATTACTTAACTTTTCAACTTTCGCATTACTTGCCTACCTAACGTGATACCAGCTTTTACGCAGCCTGAACTCACCAAACTTTCTGGGCTGCGGATAGTGCCCGCGACGATCTCTTCTGGTACCCGGGAATGGTTGACTCCCGCTCAGTGCTACCTGGGCCCATCTATGGACGAATTTTACTCCAAGTTATTTGTCTTTGTGGACTTCGGCACCAAAGCGAGCCACTTCTTGAATGCTTGCGGTTCAATGAAAGAGCCTTCTGTGAAGGATGTTGCAGAGAGCCTAATTCATGATCCAGATAGGTTCTATAAACTCGCTGAAGGACATGGAGGGTGTGTGGAGCAAATCCATAATCAAGTATCTCTGAGCGACCACTGATATGAGAGAGTACAGTTTCCTGGAGAAGTTGCACGATCTTGTGGCCCGAAGAACCCATATTCCTAACGATACCTTGAATCGAATGAGCTCCCAGCGAATCTTGCTTGGTGAGCGTCGAGAGCGGGCCGGTGACCAAGTCGGATGGAAATCAGTCAATGAATTGCGGACACCCAAGGAGATTGTCATCGTTGACGATTCCAGGGACTATGCACTATTTAGCGACGCTATTTTTGTGGCACCCCGAGATGAATTACTCGAGCGTACGCACTAGTTTAATCATTCGTCGAATTCGACTTACAGGAAATGACAGGATTTTATCGTTCAATGGGGTGCAGACGACTGAGTACCGTCATCCAAGAACGATGGGAAGGTTCCGTCCAAATCCCCGATACCAAGATGTGTTCCGAAGTCCAATCGTTGATTCTCCAGCGGCTTCCCTTGTTCCTGCAAAAGTGTCCCCATTCTCGGTACGATAAGATGCGTATCCCCAGTCCTGATAATTTCAGTGTTGTAGTCTGTGAGAGGTTGCTTGTCTACAAGACTCTCACCATTGGTGATGACAACACGCCACGGAAGCAGGATCTGTGGGCCACCACGAAGTATAACAAAGATGAAGGGAGGATAGAGCTATGGTTATCACGCCATACAAAGCAAGACATGTATGAGTGAGTGTGGAAACCTATTTCTTCTGATGGTTGCTTGGCTACTCATGCACGTAAAGTCTTGCTGCGTCCCTATGCCGGCTTTTATTCGGAACAGTGAAAGCCAATGACGCCCTCCTCCTTGCAACCATGCTTTCCGACTTGGAACTTTTGAAACGAGCGGGCTTCGATGGTCAGTTCTGTATTCCTGCACCGAGAGCAGGCAGCTGACTTCAATGCATGTCCTGAAGTTGACCAGTTTTCTGAGCAGCATCCACCTGTGCTATCAGTGGACAAGTTGACTAAAGTTGGCGTGATCTCAACAGATGATCCCCAGTCTTCGTCGAATCTCTCCGTCAATCAAGGCAATCAAGGTTCCCCTCCCCGATCAGCACTTGGATATATTTGTCACTCCATTGCGGACACCGTTGGTGGTGCTCGCGATGCTTGCTACGGACTTATCTCGAGCCCACGACCATCGACCACATCCGAAAATACTATATCTCTTCTACCTCCACGGTAAGTTTAACCATTTAGGAAGTTTCGTTGTTTATGTCTCTCCAGAATTCCTCGTCAGGTCATCCGTCAGAGTTACATCCGTGAGCTATCCAAACAATCCGAATGACACCTTCTGACATGTCAACAGGAGAGATTGTGAACAAGGCGATTGCAGCATGCAATTCAGGAGGACAGCCGAGCCAGTTGCTCTGTGACAAGGATGACATGGATCAATTCCTGAAACACCACTCCTGCAATGATTTCGAGCAGATCAAGGGATTTTGCGCTGTTGGTAAGTCCAGCGGTCTTCACCCTTTTCCTCTTAGTCACGGGGTTGCCAGGAATATGGGAGAGCGTCGAATTCCATGTGGCCAAAGGTGATTCCTTGTCTATTGCTACTGATGGCATCCTAGAAACCGAGACGTTGACCGTTGGCTTTCTCAGGTTTACCCGATATCAATGCATTCATTGCGGACAAGCAGGAGCTGCTGGTCCGTTTTATAAGGATTATCACACCCGCTGCCTCTGCACACAAACTTCCAATGAAATCTCTGCGCATCTTCTATGATGCTAGTGTAGGTCCCATCGCGTGCAATTGGGAGGGCAGCATCTACCTCAATCTGCGATATTTCCAGGAATGGCGTGAGCACAACCCGCTTTATGTACTACCCAAGTAGCGATCTGGCTGACACAACACCCGATAGATGATGAAGATATAAAGAATGGCCACTTATGGCGAGCCCAACTATCATGGTGTGGCTCATTTCACCCCTGTTACCATGACTGACCAGACCTTTGAACCAAGGTTTTTCGTGCTCGCCCATGAGATCGCCCACAACCTTATCCCTTCACATGATTCTGCGCACGAGTTCTGGTTTTCGGCAATCTGCGAAGCCCACATCAGTGATTTTTTTGCAGCCGCGATCTCAGATGCATAGTGTAGTATCGAGCGAAGGTGAACTCTCCTTGTTTAGCTTATCCTGGGCGTATAGGTGGACCGGTCACACATCGACTTCCCTTTATTGATTACGAATGTTCGCATTCCAGTATATATGTATCCTACGAACGCAGACTTCACGGATTCCCCAAGCATTATGGGAGGGCGATTCGGGAGTCTTTACTCGACAAAATGAATCATGCCTTACTAGTAGTTGCCAGACTGACTCGGAAATCTACCATCGAGCAAGGCAACGAAGTCCGTAAGACACATGGTAGTAAATACTACCAAACACTGAGAATCGATTACGACTTCTTCGAGAGGCCAACTTTGCCTCCGAGTGTCGACACTGCCCATGCTTTATTTCCTGTTGGCATTCGTGCTATATTTCTCGTTTGGGACTTATTTCAAATGGTGGAAAGCAGAAGGTAATTGCGACGGTTACCATTATTTCAGCAGATTAATGTTGTAATTATGCTAGAACGACCCCGGACTCACACCAGCGAGGTTGAGTCATTGCAGAATGAACTGCAAAGTCACGACGAGGAACTGCCTGAAGGTGAGCAGCACAAACTTTCATCTTTGGTGTGTTGCTATGGTCGTTGACTTGGTATGAAGATGTTATGTGCGAGGTTAATGGCGAGGGAAGCCAAATATCATCCCTTGCATTTCTTCCTGATGGGACGCAGCTAGCGAGTGCTTGCAAGGATGATAGCACCATTCGACTGTGGAGCGTGGAACACGGCCGGGAGGTAGAGCCACCGATGATCCTTGGTGTCGCAGTGAGCGCCATAGCTGTGTCCAAGAACGGAAAGTGGATCGTCAGTGGAGGCGTTGATGGAAACGTGGCGATTTGGAACACGACTGGGCATCAGAAAGAGGGCGAATCAAGCGAGTCACACGAGCGGAAGATCACAGCATTGGATGTATCACCGGATTCGTTGCATGTTGTGAGCGGGTCAGACGACGGGACAGTCATGGTCTGGCGCATTGACTCGCAACCTGCGCTCCGTCTTGAACTATCCCCGTTGGGACACCAGCCCGAGGATTCATCGCCAGTCTCGTCCGTCAAGTTCTCACCGGCCGGTGGTCGAATCGCGTCGGGCTACATTCGTTCTGGTTATTATACGATCCGGATTTGGCATAGTTGGACTGGGGATCAACTAGCATCGATTTCAACCGACGGTCAACCAACACGCTCGCTCGCTTGGTCCAGCGATGGACGACGATTGTTCGCTGGGGGACCCCACGGTTCGATTAAATGTTTCGACATTGTGACACAAAGATGCTTGGCGAAGTGGGAAGACTCCCGGTCTGACGTCATCACTTCTCTTCATGTTTCCAACACTGGTCAATTCCTCATTTCCGCCTCAGCTTCAGGACGGACCGTTGACATATGGGATATACGGGACATCTCTACACGCAAGCACCTTCACTCCTACCGACGCTCTGATGTGCTTAGTGCAGCCATCTCGCCGAACGAGCTCTATCTTATCAGCGGAGGAAAGGACAAGAAGATCTATAGACGATGCCTCTCAAAGGTTGTTGAAATGTCCTATTTTTTCCATGTGAGTATACAGCATCCTCACGAGCTCATCATTTTCATCCCTCTTTTCAGTACCTTACCTCTTCGCCAAGATTGTCTGAGCCTGTAAGTTCGGCCCTTTCAAGTTAGATCACTTTACACATATGCATCGCTCACAGCTCACGTACATCAGTAACGCGGCACACGAGACATGGAAAGACGGAAAATTGCACGAAACTGAGGAAATATTGTCTAACGAGATTACAGACGAAGGTTTCCGGGATTTTGTTCACTATGCACGTGCTAATCGTTCTTTTGTTCGGGCACGTCTACGAAAGTGGGATGAAGCATTGGAGGATGCCGAAGCTGCTATGGTGATCTGTATCGCCTCTTCCACACTGTCAGCGCTGATATATGGCCTGTAAAGTCCCACGATGGTGAAAAGCCCCTAATAGCTTACATTGCAAAAGGCATCGCACTTTGTGGGCAGGGAAAGCACGAGGAAGCAGCGAATGTGTTCGACGCAGTCATTCGTGACTGTGACAATGATGCCAAGGACTTTGTTGAGCGCATCAGGGTAAGCCGCACAACATGGAGACGTCGTTTCAATTGTTGAACCCATGCACCAAGTCCATCATCTTTTTCGAGGTCGAGCTTCGTGATACACTGCATTGCGGAGCTGAACTCCCCGATGTTTTTCAAGGTGTTGACGTATGTCCGTTGGTGAAAGTAGGTGCTCCGTGTGATGCCTTGAAGTGTCCCCATCACCTGTAATTGTGCAGGCACAGGAGCTTGCCCTCCTCGCAGAACTTCACATAAGGAATGGCGACTACGACAAAGCCTTACAGCTTTTGTCAAGAGCGCCTGACCTCCGCCCGCTTCTTTATGCTCCGGAGGCAAAGGCCATTTTCCTAGTAAGATCTTGATAGTTTATTTACCACATATATTGACGTGCTAGATCTTTGGTTGGAACCTCCACGATTTGCATTTCATGATCCACCAACTGAAATTCCAAGCACTGGCTGCCTCCAGCCGTACAAAAGAAGCAATAGACTCTCTCTGTATGAATGAGAATAACATCAACGAAGAGATAGAAACGAGGCAGGGGGTTTTCGGCTGGCTCAGCGGTAAGTATATGTATAATCAACTCTGTCGCTGGTGTGAAAATCATCGTCAGCTTAGAGAATTTTGGTGATAAATCAATGTGCTATACACGCTACGACGACGCCATCGCTTGGTACACTGTGGCATTGGCTCTTCTCCCGGAATCTAGAGTAGTCCACAGCATTCCCCGTAAGTCTGAATGTGATTGATTTCCATGATGTATATTCAAGTACTCGCTTTCAGACCTTGACAGAAGATGTCTTGCAACATTCGAAATAATCGACAATGCAGTCGTCTCTGAGAAAGACGAGGCAACTACTCTGTATATAGAGTTGTTATCCAGCCATCCGCAGAGGACCGTTTGTCTTCTCCTCAAGCGCAGCAAGGCGGAGGCAGAAATGGAGTTATGGAAAGAGGCATTGAGTGATGCAAATGAGGTAAGTATTCTCAAGAGCCTAGCTTGTCTTAGACGCTCTGTTAATGTGCTTCGTACTCCAGGCGATCCGACTGGATCCGATGTGTCCTTGGGGTTATGAGCGGCGGCACGCAGCGACGCCTGTCAAGCAGAGTCACGAGGATCGGATTGATGGGTTCAATGGTATTCTTTTGACTGTTGAGATGCAAACTGATCAGGACATATCTCGTGAGTCTCTTCTCCTATGATTGCGCTCATTGATTGATCGACTACATCCTGGCAGAGTTGCGGCAAAGCCACGTTTCACGTGAGGTAGTCATTGATGCGGCAATTCGCCGGATTGCCAACTTCTGCCCACTGGTACTTATCAACGTCACAACGGGCCTTCTGTGTGATGAAACAGAGCGAAAACATATTTTCAAAGCAGGTCCGATCTATGGTGAACTACTCTCGTTGGCGGCTACTCAACTAGACATCAAGCACATTGTACACGTGGTTGCGCAGTTTTTCCGCTATGTCATGTTCTCCCATACATGGGAAGGGCAAGAACCAACGTTCCAGGATGTCTCCAAGTCGCTAGAAAAATCGGTCTACAGGCTCGATCCATCATCTCGCCTGAATGAAAAGTTGCGCAAATTCTGCGAGGTGGTGAGGAACGACCCTGAAGGCTACCGATGGTCATGGAGCGATACTTGCTGTATTGACAAGACTGTCGAGGCCGTGTACAAAAAGTCAATCCGTTCCATGTACGACTGGTACAAGTGGTCAGCGCTCACGCTTGTTCTGCTTGCGGACGCTTCCGAGCTCAAAGATAATCGATGGATGACGCGCGCTTGGACGCTCCAGGAACTCCTCTCACCCAGGGCCATCCGCTTCTATGACCGCGAATGGAACCCATATCGGAGTGACAACAACACCAATCATAAAAGGTCCCCTCGGATCCTTCGAGAGTTAGCAGAAGCCATCGGTGTCGCTCCCGATGCTCTTGCTGACTTTTCCCCGGAGACTTTGGGTGTGCGAGAAAAGCTTCGCTTAGCTTCAACTCGCAATGCTACTATGGAAGAAGACATCGCCTATTCATTGATTGGGATATTCAGCAGCAACTTGATCCCAGAGCCACGTGATGCAGCAATTGCACTTGGACTCCTTTTACAGGAGATTGTGGACCGTTACCAGGAAGTTACAGTGTTCGACTGGACTGGGGAACCATCAAAGTTCAACAGTTGTCTCCCCGCTCGCATCTCGGTCTACAGTCAACCGCCGTACATAGTGCCATCCATTGCAAACGGCAACACGGAGAAACAGGTCGCAAAGTTACGGGGTTTGTCTACACTACAGCAGGATGCCACCAAGTTTTATCACAAATTGTCCCGGCTGGATCCACTGCTTTTCGCAAACCATCGTCTTCATCTCCCCTGCATCACATTCCCAATCACTGTTACGAAGCGCGATCCAGTTACCCGATGCCAGACTCGTAGTCGTGGAATTGTCTATCTCGCCAAAGCATCAGCGCTGGGCGAAGTGGAGTTCACAACTACGGAGATGCTGTCGTCCCAGGACAGATTAATGCTCGTATATCCTTGGATTCGTGATCTCCTCACTCAAGCCCACCTGCCCGAAGAGGACCCTGATACCCAGGCATTAAGGTTGATTGTCCACCTTGAACAGCCCTTCAGAGCGCTTTTGCTCGCAAAACACCCAGTTCACAATGAATTCCAGAGAATTTCCACTGACAACGAAATCATCGTTCCCAGATATAAGCTGACTTCCTTGAAGCATATGAGTGTAGAGAGATTGGTGATACTATGAGTAGGCGTATGTACAGAATTCTGATTGGCATGAATTGACGTCACGGCGCGGATTCGGAACACTGCCACCAAGTTTGACACAACGACGATGAACACCAACGATGGCGAGCAAGGACGTGCCTCGTTGAGTGTCCTCATCAATCAAATAGATCATATTTCGGCACCTCCAGGACCACTCGACAACACCTCGTTACACCGCGTACCCGTGATTCGAATATATGGCGCCTCTTCTACGGGTGACAAGGCCTGTGTCCATGTCCACCAAGTCTATCCGTATTTCTTCGTCGAGTATCCTGGGAACATGACCCCAGATCACGGTAAGCTCCTTCGTCCGCCTGCAACAGTCGATTCACCTGCTCGCCAGTCAACCGTTACATTGCCCAGCTATCCCTATCCCTCAATCACGCTATTGCACTCTCCATCAAACGTAATCCCACCTCCCCCAC
>JBBPNE010000580.1:0-17228 GCA_038090735.1 Xerocomellus amylosporus | reverse complement strand
GCAGCTCTGCGATCAAGGTGCTCTGGCCTTGTCTCCACTACTTCTGGATGCCCCCAAGATGAAACTCTGTCACGAGAGCGCGCCGTTCAAGCGATACATGTCCGTCAACATGTGTTTTGCAGAGGTCATCATCGCAAACTACCGCGAATGCGAGATCAACAATCCCTCTTTCTCTTTCTCTCGTGCCTGTCTCGCAGTTTCGGCGAATGACTACCACATCCTCCTCCTCCCCGCACTCATCCGTGCCGATCCCAAGCCCGCCAACGCCAACATTGGCTTCTTCCTCCACGTCGCCTTCCCCTCTTCCGAGATCTTCCCCTCGCACCCGATCTCGTCGACTGCCAGACAGTCACGCCCGTCACTTTAGGCAGACCGTCTAGCCGCATCCTCGCGCTTGAGGCCCTCCCAATGGGTATCCAAGTCGAGGGCACCTCTGGGTGCGGTACCGGTGCCCCCAAGGACCGGTTCGTCGACGTCGGGGTCTTTCCCATGGGCATTGACGTCAAAGCGCTGCAGGAGAAGGAGTGGTTTGCTTTCTTATGGGATGGACGGGTCGGATGTGCAAGTTTGGCTATGTGCCTTGTACCGAGGTTTGGACGGAGGTGTGCCCAGGGCCAGGTTACCAGCTGCGATGGAAGTGAGCAGCGGTCGGTTGTTTCTTGGCCTCTGCCTGTCGTTCACGCGCGTACGGAATGCGGAGAAGAAACAAGCCGACGATTGACCAGGTGCCGGGTGTGGTGTGGTGTGGGTCGTGCGGCGCCACTCGAGCACGGAGCGGGTGTCGTATCGACCACGCTTTCTTTCGAATGCGCCGGATTTAGGGCTCGTCGATGTTCAACGTTCGATCGACAGGTGAGCTTCCCCGATGACCTTGTTTTGCCAGTGAGTCCTCGGACGAGTACATGGATGGAACATGCAGGCATATACCCATATCGTGACAAGATATTCACTATAAACTGTCGATGTTCCAGGGGCGGTTCGAGCATGCCTTTGACTCCCAAAAAATCAGATTGAGTTTGTGGGTGTATACTCATTGAAGGTCGAGGCGCCGAGACCTGGCATATCTCTGATCTCTCCAACCCCAAAGGATGCCACCGGATTGCGTGCTGAATACGGACAGGACCTGGATGACGTTATCACTTTCCTGGATGTCCGTGCCTGCCATGGAGTCTTCGTCCATGCCGGCGAACATTGTTCAACGACAAGGATATGGCCGAGGCTGAGGCCATGCCTAATTGTCCACTCAATGAGCCTCAATCCTCACAAGACTGGTAGGACCTCATGCTAATTCATTTTACGATCAGGTGCTTCATCAAGTCCAACCAGCCGGGAAAAGAAGATAACAGCTTGAGAGTTTATCAATTGATACTGAAGAGTATGAAAGTCTTCCCCCACGACGGATATCAGGCAGAAGAGATGACACAGGGGATCATCGCAAAGGCAGAGGAAAGTCTCAGATGAGGTTGTCGGTGGATCGCCTTCGAATAAAGTGGCTCTGAACGACGATGACGACATGGAAATGGGGGAAGATGACTTGTAGTGTCCGCCATACCTGGTGCACCTGATAAACGATAAAACTTGTACTTACATCGTTTGTGCATTTGTGTTGTTAAACATCGAGATTTTATCAAACTCGAGGGTTGTCACCGCCCTCAACAAACATGTTCGAACGGTCGATCCTCACATCACTTGTCAAGGAGGTATACGTAGGCTGGATTAACAAAAGTCTGACCTCCAAACACCTTTTATCACGAAAGCGACGGGTGCTACACGATGTGAGCAGCACCGCTCGAACAACCGACTGACGACGACGAGGTAACACAATACCCTCCTCTGAGTCCATCGCACATCACAGGTGCGCCTGCGGGTCGATGAGATCGAGCTCTCGTATGCCCACACCTTCAAACGATCGGTTCTTCACCCTCCGGCTCTCCAGCTCCCGTTTCATGAGATAGAGATGGAGATGGTGTATACAGTCCTTGGTCTAAAAATGAAAACACGTGGGTGCATCAGCACCGACGCTCACAACGGAAATAGACAACGACGACGTACGACGGTGAACAACCCAAGCCCCAGCGAGTTTCGCCACCTACCCTCCCTCCAAAAAAAACCATGTCAGACCTCCGGTGGAACCAGGACAGAACCGAGGGACGCACCAAACAGGACCACACTCGGCCCAGGCGTACATCCCTCTCCACGCCACGCTCAGCCCCAACATACCCGCCACCCGAAGCTTCTTCAACAACCACAACTCGCCCAGCGTCGTCCCCCGAAACACCGCGCGCGGACCAAGCACACCAAGAAGGCCCAACGTGTCCCGCTGCCGCCCGCAAAGGCGGGCACACAGCGAGGAACGTGCGCAACAGCACTGAATGCTTGGACAGCCGGAACAGCAACGAGCCCATCAGGGACGATATGCGAGGGATGATCAACGTCCCGCCAATCAACCGCCCAAGCGACGTGCCCGAGACACGGATTGTGTTCTCGACCGCGGCTGCCACGTCGTTGGTGCCGTTCCCATTGTTGGCCTGTCTTGGACCACAGTCCGCACGCGCGCCTGCATCTGGGAGGGCGCCAGGAGGGGCAGGTCCATCTTCCTCGTCGATATGCGCGTTCACTCGGATCCTCAAAAACGGCTCGTCGTCGGCCACAGCGCCCATCAAGACCCGCTGCATGTCGCGTTCTCCTCTCTGTCCTTGACCATGCTCTCCGCCGCCGGTCCCAGACTTTGCGTCGAGCACCGGAAAGATGAACAGGCCGAGGATAAGAGGGGGTGGTGGCCAATGCGGAAGGAGAGGGAACAAGTCTTTTTCAGACTGTCCGGTGGGCGAAGAACTACCCGCAGTCTCGATCCTGTTCAAAGCATCTCCTGCGACCGGCGAACTCGTCGGCCATGCAAGCAATAACGGAATGAGCGGAGTGACGTTGGATCTGAGAGGGAGTCTGGAGCAGATGAGGGCGAGAGGAATTAAAGGGAGGTTAATGAAGCTATGCCAGGGCCAGTTGGACGGATCGTCCGTGAGGAGGATATTGAACATTCTGATCATGGGTGGTTCAATGTGGTGAATACAAATGGTAAAAAGGCAGCGCTCACTCTATTCCGAGGAATTCACAGACGGCGTACGCTCCATATGCAGTGCTTAGTATATACAATCCTGAGTGAGGTGTGAGCAACGCTCAGTGATGAGATCGGATTGGGCCACGCACCGGTGCTGAGACTTCAAGCTGCCCACGCTGACGACCCACCCGACCTTGGACAACCCCTTGTTGCCGAAATCCAGCCAGCGGAGCAACCACGGATTCGAGCTCGTCAATTTGTAGGCGGTGCCACACCGGGGGCATTTGTCCGGGGAAGTGATGACAGATGCATGACAGTAGGTTGACATTTTGCTGATGAGCGCGTCTTCGAGCTCGTAGGCACCTATATCGGTGGTCGCTTCTGGCACCCAAAAGTGGGGGACTTCTCTGAGGGCGTGTTCGAAACAGTTGTCGTCTGCCATGCGCTCGGGGACACGCTTCACGAGGTCTCTGTAAGTGCACAGTCTAGCTGCAAGTGCATGGATGATCTCGCGCCGAACGTAGACCGGAAGCGGCAACTTGGTCGCACTGCCCTTTTCGGTCAAGAGGGTGATGATGCCATACAACACCTCCTCAACCATGCTGGACAGCTGAGGGCCTTCGTAAGTCGGATGGACCCCTGCCCCGCGGAAGAACTGGAGGAGCCTAGAGCGGTCAAGGATGCTCACGATGACCGTGTTTGGATCGAAGATGATGAGGGAAGTTTGGAGGATGAATAGATCTTGGTTCGCGAAGCATGAATTCGCGGCAATGCAACAATTGGCCACGTATTGGAAAACCATTGCGGACCCACAGACCAGAGCGTATCTGGGCAACCATCGCAAGTACTACAGGACCAAATGGCAGTCCAGACTGGAACAAAGATATCATGAAGCTTACCTCGCAAGGGGAAATCGATTAGTGTGAGAATAGTGTCCTCTGTCGCGATTCGCATTACCTTGCTTGCAAGGTCTGTTGTTGCTTGGGTCGTATCGCGTTCACGTGACTCTCCAGTCACGTGAATTACAGGAGGGGTCACGAGATGGCACTGACGCGTCGTTCTTCGACACGCTGTCCGTATGGTGTGTAATCAACACGCACACCGTCGTCCCTGCTGAGCATCGAACTGCTCGACGAGCGCTGAAATCTGGAGAGGAACATGCTCTCCGTATCCGCAGTTGTTCCTTATCATCGACATCGTCCTGGATGGTTCAGAAGCAAACTGCTCCCCTCCAACCACCCCGTAGTACGCACGTTATTTACGATGTTATGATCTCGCTCGTTCAGCTTCAGTGAACGGCGAAACGATACAATGTAGATTTGTTCACAACGAATGTTTCCGCGCACAGAAACGTAGGGCACCGACTCAAAACGAACATGTACGGGCTCACGCCATTAACCTCGAATGGCACCGTTACGCGAAGACGACATTGACCGATTTCAGCGTACGTGAAGATGTTGTGTACAGGACGGCATGTATGGACAAATCGAACGCTCGACTGCTGGTCGTTCATCAGAAACAGAATAATATAGGGAGAGCTTTTTGTTCTCGACTTTGTTCGCAAACTCGATGTCGTTGCTCCTTTTGATTGTAGAAGTGAGTGAGTGAACAGGGTGTCTTTGTTCGCTTGCTCGAGGGTACGGACCTTATGTCAATGATTGGAGACTGAGACGCGCCTGCTTTAAAGCATGCCAGCTAGAAGCTGTTGCATCGTTCATTCGCGCCAATAGATCGTCTTCGGCTGTCAGTTCCAAAAGTTGTGCAGACACTATGCCTTTTCATCGAACTCGCGAAGTAGATGTATTGTTTCTCGTCCGGAACTTCGGGTGAGAGCGATGTATAGATTGAACAGGCTTAATTTTCCGGAGGGTGGAGGGGAGGATCGAGGATGACAGCCGGGATCGTTTGGCCCTGAGCGCTATAATTATCCTGTATATTCAGACATATTGACATTTTGACAGGGCAGATGGGAATGATCGTAAATCCATCGCCCATCCATGGTCGTATGCACAGAACTCGTGTATCACTGGCGAATCCACTGAAACCTCAAATTCCTCGCCCGACTGATACACGATCCCCTCACGTGGATCAAACATACGCTCCACGGTACCAGCCGACACCTCACCTTTTCGTCATCCACACGACGGATTTCCGCTTTGCCGTAGTCTGTGAGAGTCGTGAATATGAGACAATTCCCCGGTTCGTTGAATGAGCCGCTCATAGTCTCTTGCCTCGAATGTGGGGTGCACTACGTCACATCGGAGCTTGCCATTCCATGACGTTCTCCCTCATGAACCCCCGTTTGCGGGGTATCTCGCTTGTCCACCTATCCACGTCTCCGCACCTCACTCCTCGCCTTCTATGAGTGAAAAAATTCATCTCCGCCCTTCGTCCCAAGCAAGGTCTTTCCTTGTCTCGCTTTTCGCCGCACACATGATCTGATCACGCGACCATAATTGTGTCATCGTTACATCCGACAGATACGCCTTAAACGCGTCATCAGTTTGCACATAGGGATCCTGATCCTCCGGTGATATGCTGATGGTAGCGTAGATCATCACCAAGGCCTTGAGGTACGCGGAGGCCAACTTCCAATTCTCTTCATGGCCTTTACCGGCTTCAAGACTCCTACGTCCCTTGCCTCCTAAAAAGTCCCTCTTTTCCTTCCTGCACCCAACAGCATCGACTTTCAGCCATGTGTCTAACGGTCGACCATGTTTGCGAGGCTTGCCGTCATCATACCGAAGGCTGATCCAGATCATGACCCAAATGAACGACTCCGCATCGTGTTTATACGCATGGTTTACATGACCTTCAAGTGCGTTGTCTTCAAGGAGGTCCAACGCCATGAACGAGATGGTGCCGGTGCGTTCGGTTCCAGTAGCGGTCTTTTCGGTCGACGCCAGGTCAAAGTCGTTCAACACACCCACAATCTTCCCATTGACTGTATGGTACATCAGATTTGATGGGCTGATGTCTCGGTGGTAAACATTGTTCTTCCAGAGGGCGAGGTGACCTTAGTTGAACAAAGTAAGCAAGCTGGTCCGAATATAGGCGTCAGACATTACTCACATTTCACCGTCTCCCACCATGCAAGCAAGAAGTCGCGCCCAGTGAGTTCGGTGATGGGTCTCAACTTTCGAAAAATGATCATATACAGAACACGCTCTCCTTCAGGCTTGAGGCCGAGACGCATCCGAATCTTGGCGGTGGAGGTATCCTCGAATGATTTGTACCACAACATAACCGGCACGTGTCCCTCGACGTCTTTATCATGTGCGATCTCGTATACTCTCTTCAAGATATCGGGCTCGCTCGTGCGCGTGGCCTCTGCCCAGAAGACTTTGACAACGAGATCATCCTCGACGGAGAGTTTGTCACTCTTGATAGTGAACAGGTTCGTAGCCCGACTGTTCAAACTGTAGTGCGATACCCGTTCCTTGTCTGACAGCTCGAGCGTGACGTTGATCTCTTCACCCTCGTCACCAGTGAGGGCCGTCTTGTGGGATGGTGGTCGAGGACCAAACTCTGGGTCAATCTTTGGATGCAAACCCCAATGTTGTTCTCGGAAGCGTTGCATTGCGAGAAGGAGGATTAGGAAACGTGGAAGATCCTGGATGAAATTGAATCCGGAACATTGAATGTTGCCCTGGCGGTCATAACGCCAAAAGTAGAGGACGTCACCTATCATACTAGATAGGTAAACAAGTAGTCAAGGATGTGATGATACGCACCAACGACGACGAGACCAAATACATGGAGGCGGGCGGTGTGAGCAGTAAACATTTCTGCTGCGTAGTAACCTGCCTGGACGATGGCAGGTTGCTTTTTTGGTTGTGGTTGCGTAGGCTTCATGCGTTTGGAACGAGGTTCGGCGAGGGGATCAAAATGATCGAAATTCCTTTTAAGAGTGTTTGAATCGGGATCGACAGTTCCGGACGCCTTGGTTTGACGCGAAGATCGACGGACTGTAAAAATATCAATATCATTATACAGTCAACATGCCGAAGTGCTTACCAGGCTCCTGGGGAGGCGGTCGAGGATTGAGGCCGGAGGGCACGAGTCCCTCTGGAAGCGCGTCTAGGTCTGGCTCGTTCAGAGTATCCAATGCAAGATATTCTTCTTGGGGTGGGGTATATATCTCGGAGCGATACTCTTCCGGAGGGGGTTGGGTTTTACTCTTTGCTTTCTTGAATTCTACAAAAGTCCGGACGTCACGCCACTCGAAAGACTTCGTCTTCTTTGGACTCGGAGGTTTCGTAGCGAGTTTAAGGAAGCGCTCCTTTGGACTATAAATTGTCCCCGATTCGCCCTCCTCGTCACAGATGTCGTTTTCGGATACGACGATGACATCCGGCTTGCGTTCAGAAACGTGGTCTTGGTGTCTTTGGCGTATCACCATCGGGTCGTGGACCTGAAAGCATACTGCGGAACCTCCGGCCAACCGAATGTCTTCAATATCGAGCTTCTCGAGAAACAGCAGCGCGGTGTTGGCCGCCATCACGAACTGAGGGTACAATTCCTTCTCGGTCTTCATTTCTGAGCTACACGAACCAATCAGTATTCGTCAGGAAATCGTCGTAAATGAAGTCGTACTATATTCCGAGAGCCTCTTTGATTTGGTGCGGTCCCTTCAAGCCGTCGACCAGTGGCATCTTGTCCGTACCGTTGCAGAGAGGAAGGACCTTGTCCAAACATTGCTTAAACAAGCGCGTCTTGTAGGCGTCTTCGACTGATTCTCGCGACTTGTTGGTGCAATCCACGAGGAGATCCGTCAACATCTTGTGGATGCCACACCTTTCAAAGTTTTCAACATCTCGCGTGATCCATTGGCGAATATCGTCCACTCTGTACGCAAACGTCGAGACGAGGCGAAGTGAGACGGAGCGGCACACTTACTTTACGCCGAGAGTATTAATGTGCTCGCTGATTGTAGCTGAGCCTTTTGCTTGTGGTGTGCTTTGCAAAGCAGGAGGGTTGGCTTGTGGTCGCCGTAGTGGGGAGCGGTCGATCGGGTTGATCACGAACGGTGAAATACCTGAAGAACCGACGACCGTCTTCGACACAGGGAGACGAATAACTTTCCTTCTTCCCTCCTTTCTCCTTTGGTTTCGTAATAGACGGAACATTCGTCATTTCACCCAGCGTTCCCCAGTGCATCCCATCTAACACCGGTCGTGATTTCTTCTTCTCCACCATTAAAATATCTGATCCAGTTGCCAGGCGGGCCTTGCTTCGCTTGACGAGAATGCCTTGTGGGGAGGGAGATCGAGGGATAATGTGGTCGAATAGTGAGAGATGGCCTCGTTATATCGCTAGGAATCCACTGCTGTATCTCCGAGATGCTCCAGTTTCTTGACGCAATGCTGCCTGAAGTCTGACGGAAAATGCTACGTAAGCGACACCGCCTACATGGGATGCGCGATCACTCACCAAGACCCCATTCCGAGTGCTCATTATGCAGGCTCGTTTCAAGACGGTCGCATACAGCCCGGTAGATCATGACCCTAGGAAGTGTGAACTGCAAACCAACAGTTTGTCAATCCCACGACAGGCGCGAGAATAAAAGGAGATAGTCGCACTAACAGCAGAAAGCAAGGCGTCTCTCCACAAGTCGCGACCCAATCTTGCTTTTACCCACTCTCTTAGAAGTGGTGCGAGGGTTGATGCATTGAGGGTGGCGTGAGACGGCGTCGGAGCGTCACCGACGTTCCCAAGAGCGGAGAGACATCGGTGGGTAAAATCTGACCAAAGAGGTTGAATGTATGGCAGACAAACGGGACATGAACTCACCAGAAACCCCCTCGGTCATGGGCCCGCTCATGTAGACCTCCCCTCCCAATTCATTCATCATTTGGTGGAAACATTCGATGGCATCCGTCACACGGTTGATCGCTTCCAGACGTTCACATATGGTGCGATAAGTTGTGACTCTGGAAAGTGTGAATTGCAAACCATCAGAGGGTTAATCCCATGAAGGGTACTAGACCAAAAGAAGATACTCACGCAGGCAGCGGCGACCAAGGCGTCCTTCCACGAGCGTCTCGCCGATGTTGCTGTTGCCCACTCTCTTAGAAGTGGTGTGGGAGTCGGCAACTCATTGTGATGGGCTGTGTTCGAGGCCGCATCACTGCCGCTTTCGGGAGCGGAGAAGTATCAACGGGTAAAATTTGGCGGAAAAGCTTGAATGCATGAAAAGAAGCAGGTAAACGTACACTAACCAGAAATCCACTCGGTGATGGGTTCGCTCATATAGACATCCTCATCGAGGGTCTTTACCAGCTTGAGAAGAGATTCCCCTGCATCCTTCGTGCGACCCGATTCATACAGGGAGTCACACAGACGCTATCGAATCGTGATGTCGAGATTATTAAATTTCCACCCTGATATCTGTCAGAGTCGGTGAGTGATTTCGAAACGATGCAATACACACATTAAGCTTACCAATGAGACCACCAAGAGCGATCGGCCCTCATCGTGTCGCATTTGGGCTTGTGCACGCTCGAATGATTGTACTGCACCCTCGTAGTTGCTGCGCTCCATGTGTGAGTTTCCAAGGAGAACATACATGTATGCCTGCTGGAAATGTCAGTGGTGATATTCGCCGCGTGGCAGAACGTGTGCACGTGCCTGAACTACATAGCAGATTGAGTTGAAGTGGACCGTGGCGATGAGGTTGTCTACGCGTGAAATCGCATCGCGATGCTCTCCGGCCATGAACACGATGATAGCCTAAGGGATATGAGCAGCTGAGGGGGAACCAAGTTCGAAGAATACATACCTTGACGAGGAGAAGAAAGGTAACGTGAGACGAATGGAAGCGTTCAAATGCAATGTCACAAGCCCGATAGCTGCTGGGCCTATCCCCATCGGTAGCGGCGCACGGAGGCGCCAAAGTCCCCGACTCCCTTTATAATGATTGCTGTGTTACTTAACAAAGTCACTATGTTCCACCAAGAAAGGTTTTATCGGTCAGTTCACCCCCTTGTTACAAGAAAGACCAGCCGTGTACTCGTTGTATTCAGTAGCACGCGCGAGCTTGAATCAAACCAGTCACTGGCATTGATCAACAACTCCTTATTTGTACCTGGCTGGGCTTCATGGGAAGATCGTCGCCGTCATGCGTATCGGCTCGCCTTATTGTCGCGGCTGTCGTTGTTCAAGCTGAACATGTTATTTAGTATAAACAGTTTTTTTTTTCAAAAAAAACCTACCGTCTTTCGGGGGCATTTGGGGATTTGGGGTGCGAGTGTACGTACACGCACGACATCCCTTATGATCCAGACAGGTGGGCGCCGCTGGACGGGTGGTGCGCACGGTAACGGGGGGTGGCGGATGGGCAATGGGTGGCCGTTGGGGCGTCGCGCCTGTCGAGAGGTGGCCCTTCGGCATCACCCTCGTGGGATGGGAAGGGGGGAGGGGGGGGGCTGGCTGTCACAGCGGGCATTGGGCGCCGCACCCGTGGGATGGGAGGAGGTGCACGTGGGCATGGCGGGTCGCACCCGTGAGATGGGAGGGGCATGGTCAACGTTGGGGCGCCGTGCCTGTTGAGAGGTGGGCGTCGCGCGTCGCGCCAGTGGGATGGGAGGGTCGGCACGGTGACGTCGTGTGCAAGTCGTTTTGCGATCTTGCGTGGGGGCGAGGCTGGGGGTTGGGTGTGTTGCGGAACATCAGGGTGGACTTGTAGCACCTCCGCCCCACTGACGGCGCTGCTTCTCGTACTCATCAGAGCTGCCGGAAAAAAAATACCGTCAGTTTTATGGCTACCGGTGTGTCGTATAGCTCACAAGTTGGCTCTGGCGGCGCTGGTGAGGGTGGCGGGTTCGCGCTGGTCCTCGTTCTTGACGGATTGTCACCGTCATGCGTGTCGGCTAGGGTTGTGAAGGCGAGCCTGTGTTTTCGTATCTGTGGTGTACTAAGCGCCAGCGCGGCGTGTGTGCTGCCAGTGGTACTAAGTGTATGATTAGATGTAAAACAAAATAAAGCGGACTTACTTTATCTTCGCCGTTCGGGGGCACCTTCATAGGGTTGCTGTCTCCGCCGCTACGCGTGTCGTCGTGATTGGTCCACACGGCGAGTTTTGGGAGCGCGTATGCGACGCTGTGGGTGAGATGTGTGCACGCACGCTACACAGCGTGCTGTAGGCGGCACGGGTTGGACGCGTGGGCGGGCGCACTAGGGAGGATGCAGGTTGGCAGTTTATCTGGAATCTGTGCTGGGTGGACGCGCATTGTGCCGCGTTCGCGTGCTGTGGTGAATGGGTTGGTGAGCACGTCTTGCCAGTGACCCCCCCAGCTGGAACATGCCCGAGGTATTGTCGCAGATGACCAGTAACCTTTGAGGTGAGTATGGAGGTGGGATAACAAATCGAGTCCAAAAATAGATAAAGGTTCGCGCGGTCGCGTTTGCAGGGAAAATTTAGACGTATCCAGCTGACAAAACCCTCCTCCAAGGAGTCGGGGATTGCCGACACACGTGCACGGCACCGTTACTGCCGCGACCAAATCTAGGCGGAGATTCAACCAATCGAAAGAAGCCGACACCGCTCCCGCCCTCCCGCCCTTTTTCCACGCCCTGCGCCATATGCTCGTGCTCACAAGTACTTTCTTGTCAGCCATTGCAGCACCCAACACGGATCCAGCAATGCTCGCGCCAATCTGCCGCCCTCGTAATTCGTCACGTCCCAAACACGCCACAAGTGCAATAGTTTCGATGCCTTCGTATCCGTTCTTACGATCGTCGTCGTTCACGCCTTTGCACAAGGATGTACAACAAATCGGGAGCGCAATATGTATGCGCATGTAGCCCTCGTACACGATCCCGATGAGTCTCCTTAGCGCCGTCGGACACTCGACAGATTTCGCCAACGTAGCCGAGACGGGTCTGCTGCTCCTCCTCTCGCTCCATCCTCGTCTCGGCGGCGCTCCCAACCGTCATCCTCGTCCTCTCCTTGTTAAACGACACCCGATGAAACCGCATTGACTGATCCTCACCAACGCGCTCGTCATGGGTTACGGCCTCGACAAGCAGATTCACCACATACACAACCCGCGCCCCGCGACGCAGGCAGAACTCGAAATGTACCACGACCACGACTATGTCGAATTTCTGTCGAGGTGCGCATCGCCACCTTGCCCGAACCGCGACCAACCAACCATTATCATCATCATCGTCATACAAGGTGACCCCAGGCAATCAAAACGACATGCGACATTTGATCGACACGTTCAACTGCGTCGAAGACTGTCCTATATTCTCCGACATGTACGATTTCTGTCGCATGTACGCCGGCGCATCCCTCGCTGGCGCACGCAAACTCTGCGCTGGCGCGACACCGCCGTCGGTTGGTCCGGCGGCCTCCACCATGCCAAACGAGGCGAAGCAAGCGGGTTTTGCTACGTCAACGACATCGTTCTCGCCATCCTGGAGCTTCTCAGGTAGGAGGAACCACTCCAAGCGTGTGTCGCAGAGCCCTCACCGACCGTCCTAAACATCATCCGAGGGTGCTCTACATCGACATCGACATTCACCACGGCGACGGCATAGAGCTCGCACTCTACCATTCCAATCGCGTCATGACCGTATCGTTTCACGGGTACACCGGCGAATTCTTTCCCGGCACGGGCAAGCTCGACGACAACGGGGCCAACATCGGCAAACACTTTTGCCTCAACGTGCCACTCCAAGACGGGATCGACGACGAGATGTATCTCACCATGTTCAAGACCGTCATCGAAGACACCATCACACGTTTCGCCTGACGGCGATCATCCTACAATGCGGTGCAGATTCGCTGGGTTGTGACCGACTGGGCGCGTTCAATCTCTCGATCGCCGCGCACGGCGAATGCATCAACTTTGTGCGCAAGTTCAACGTGCCCCTGTTAGTCCTCGGCGGCGGCGGGTACACCATCAAAAGCGTCAGTCGGTGCTGGACGTACGAGACGGCCGTGCTTGTCGGGGCCGAGATCCCCGACGAGCTTCCAGCGACGGTTTACAACCCGTTTTTCCGAGACTCTGAATGGAAACTGCACCCGGCCCTGACCGGCCGGGTCGAGAACCAAAATTCGCCCGCGTCCTTGCAGACGATCACGATCGGGATCCGGACCAAGCTGAGGTACTTGCAAGGGGCGCCGAGCGTGGCGATGCAGGAGATACCGCCCGATCTCGAGGGGCTCCTCGCGGACGAGGAGAAGACGGTGGGGGAGAGACGGGGGATCGGACGATGGCGAGGAATGAGTACTTTGATGGGGAGAACGACGTGGACCAGGAACCGTGTGGGTCGGTGAGCGCGAGGCGCCCATGGCGCGTCGATCGCAGGGGCCGGGGAAACGGGCAATGGGTGGGACGGGGAGTCGGACGAGCGCTGCCGCCGCGGGGGATGATGGGGAGGAGGATGGGGATGAAAACGGGGCGGCGTCGACGGCCAAGGCTGCGAAACCGAGAACCAGGAAACCACGTAAGCCGAGAGGGAAGGCAGCGACGGACAAGGACAAGGACAAGGATTTGACGGATGTGGATCTCGATGCCGCCGCGGAGGCCGAGTCAGGACAGGAACCAATGACACCGATGGATTTCGACGTCGACGTATCTTGACTGGGAGGACGGTCGAATTCAGTGTAATATGATGTGCCTATATCATGTATTCGTGTAGGCTAGGGACAACGCGATCGCGGGGTATTTGCCATTGATTAGTCTACGCGGTCAAAACGAAGAGGCAATGATACAACTATAGAGTTACGCCCAAGGAGACTAGCGCGAAACACAACACGAGGAGTAACTGTCCTATCAAGCCCATCAGCGCAGAGTGAATGGATAACGCGTACATGTCAGGATCCGGCCCCTTTGACCATAGATAATGTGTGAGCGATTGTGCGACCTTGAGTGATATCCAAACCTGCTACATCGTTCAGAACGTGCGTTGACACCAAGGCTAGTGCACTTACTGCACAGCAGAAGAAACCGAGGGAGAAGATAGTAAACAAGATAGGGAGTTTGAGCCAGCCGAAAGTATGAAGTATTACAAGAAAGATGACTTCTATCGGTAGCGTCACCAAGATGAGCGTGATCATGACGAGCCGTGACGACGGCCCAGTGTCTCTGGAATGGGAGAGACGCGATGCCGCAGCATGCAGAGAAGTTGAGAGACGGGAGATAAATATAGACCCGACGCTTCCTGGTAAGCCTGGGAGGATTCACGGCAGCGAGGAAATCCTGGATACCTGGAGGCAAAAGTATCGAGCACGATACCGGTCCCGCTACTGATGACCATGGCACCAAAGAGTGGTGTCTAACCCTGCCATATCAGATCTCTAACGAGGACATTCCCTCGCACGAGGACAGCACATGCTACTGCGGAAGATATGACAAGTATCGCAATGATAAGGGGCAATGCGGCGTTGACCCAGTTGGTCAAGACCGAGCTCATGGCAGCTAGGAGACAAGGTGACCAAGTCTCCAAGAAAGGACGCGACTAGGGGGGCTATGTTGTTTGAGGATGGCGGTCAGATTGAAAGGGATTGCAATGGTGGTGCGAACCAGGGTCACGGCCATAACGACAGCATAGTACGATGAGAAAAGACATGAATGATCCCAGGATCATGCTTGCCACGCAGGCGGGAAGCATGGAAGATGCATGATAAATCTGAGCGAACAACGAGGGCGAGGGATGAAAAGGATTTCGGGGCCTACTCGATGAATCCGGACTTTGGTAATCCTGTGTTGATAGGCAAAGGATGGGCTGCTCTCGCGGCGAGGCCTGCATCCTCTGGGGATGTGGAGGGAGGGGGATCTGGGACAAAAAGGGATAAAAGGACGGCCACGGAGGCAGCCACGCAAGCGACCACGGTTGCCTGTGCTTGGAGGAGAGCCAGATTTCCAAGGATGATTTTGCCACGACGGCTGGGATCGTCGAGTTCGCCCATGTTGGTGGCGGTGCCGAGCCTTGCAGAGAGATTCATTTCGAGATTGCCTTTTAAGGTTCATGATCACAGGGACTATCACAATGAGTTCGCCAATTGTCCTCATGGCTTTCCAACACTGTCCGAGTGTGGGTGCATGTCACACGATGCGCCGTGCGTGGTGGACTCACCGACACGTGGTCCAAGAGTTCGCCGGTGAATAAAAGGCTGACGGTGGTGAGCAGCAGGGTCGGCGCTCTACGATGCTGGAACGTTTACCCCTGGAATGCGCCGTGAACAGACACATACCTCGAGGACGATGTTGCTCACTTGTCTCCAGCCCGAGGCGGGCTCGGTGGGTTGTGCGCCCAGGGTCGCCGTCGCGAGCTCGATGTCCTTCATGGTGGTCGGGGTGTGGGAATGTGTGTGTTACATAATCCGCGGCAAAACGACTGACGCCCATGATAGGACTGGCAAGTACAGCGCTGGACAGCCCGCCGTCCACCACAGCGTCCGCACCCTGGGGCCCCCCGGCGTGCTGCCATGTCGTCCAAGCTGCTGCCCTACCGCCCCCAGTGCGGTCTGCGCTCTTCAAAAACCCGCCGTACCATCAATAGACGAGCTCGACTCACTCCATTCCGAGCTCCAGCTCCTCCACCAGAAGTCGCTCGAGCGCGCCAAAAAGGCGGGCAATGACCTCAAGACGATCGAGGAGTGGATGCACTTGGAATTGTAGGGATCAGGGCCTCCGAGAATCTCTCTCGGTATGACTCCTTAACTTTAGTGCATTCCTGGATCGAGTTCCTGCTTGGCAGACTTCCTCGAGCGCTATGGCACATTCTACCCCTGAATCGGACACCTCGCCCTCGTTGAATTCGCGCTCAGCGTATTCGAGACCCTCACAGTCTACCAGGAATTATGAGATATCGTCCGAATCGCCCATGCCACAAGCGATGAGTGGCTCTCCGGTGATGCGGAGCCCGCGTCCGGATATGGGAGTCCCCTCGCCCAATAGAACAATCACGCCTCGACTACTCCCTTCCGGTGCTGCCGCTCGCCATCGTTACCACCTCTTCTGCTTATGCCTACCCAATTCTACCAAAGCCTTCTGATCCTACAGCTGTCCTTGTTGACGAGATGGGGGCAGGTTCGTTGGGTTGTTTTGGGCAGAGACAAAGCAGTGGTCGGCATTGGAAGGGTGGAAGGTCAGGTGTGGTTAGCTACGAAGGTCAGTAACTCCGGTCTTTTGAAGGCATTCTTGGATTCGAGAATGAGTCGTCTGATCGTCGATCGAGTCGCTTAGGGCACAAGTCTTCCTTGTACGCACTCCCTGCGCCGGCGGCTACTCCCGCAACGCTTTCCTCGAGCGCTACAATAGAAACTCCTGGCCCGCGACAACGGAAACTCACTACCGGCGCATCCTCGCTGCCGAGCGTTCTCTCCTCGGGTTCTGGGTAAGGGGCTATTGGCCCAGGCGCCGCATGGGGCGTACTCATTGGCATGGAGATCGCAGACGTCGGGGTATTTGAACGCGGTGCCTGGGATGCTGCGCCCACCTGGGGGCCTGCGTATGTCTTGGGGAATGATGGAGCGGTTGGTGCCTCTCAATTACATGCGTACCCATCACCAATTGAGTGCTGCCCGCACAAGTCACTCGTTTGGCTGAGAAGCCGGCCAGCACGCTTTGTTCTGCCCCCTTTGTTGACGAGACAATGGCACGCTCTCGATCAACAACTCATCTCTTCTTACCGCTCAGAGACGAGGGCGAAATTAAAGCAAGTCGAGGATCTCGAGGACACGGAGCATCCGAGAGTATTCCACGCCACGCGGTGCTCGCAATGTAACGGCCAACTCGATCTTCCGAGCATACATTTCATGCGCAATCATAGCTATCATCAACGATATGCCTCGCGCGTTTTTCTTTTCGTGCGGTTCTGATAGAATCGCCGAATGTAGATGCCTCTTCGAAAATGATACTGCTTGCCCACTTTGTACCCGCCAATGTGGTGCTATCATTGCAAACGCCCGCGCGTATCAACTATATCTCTGTATTTATGCCATGCTCCCTGTGGCACATCATGAACACCGTCCATGCCTGGCACATCAGCCGGTCTCTCTCTTCTTTCATACCATGTCTAGGACATTTTCTTCTTTTCACGCGGGACTCTTTCGTTAAACTACAGAGATGGTTGATCGTGATCTGTTATGCATACTGGAATACATATCATGCATGACCACACTATGGATCTGACGAGGAGCGGTAATGTCGAG